>BGPT01000396.1:93644-118724 GCA_003297045.1 Symbiodinium sp. clade C Y103
GTATGTATGTATGTATGTATGTATGTATGTATGTATGTATGTATGTATGTATGTATGTATGTATGTATGTATGTATGTATGTAATGTATGTATGTATGTTAATGCATGTATGTATGTATGTATGTATGTATGTATGTATGTATGTATGTATAGATATTATACATAAGTGGGAGATTCCCAATGATTGTTGGGGGGTTATAAACTAGCCAAGTTGGTGAACATAACTCCAATAAGTACAACTTTTGATCTAAGTATAGTTATTCTGGACTATAAACTAATTCACAACTGGGGGCCGGGGCGCACCTTGTAGCTCTGGAAAATAACCCATTTACGGATGATTACCTATTAAGAATAGTTTTGTTCCATTGCAAACTGTTGGTCATTACTAGGGGTTAAAAACAAAATTGGCAGAGTGACCTAAACCTTTCCACTCGCGGCTTGGGAACGGGACGCTATCCCAGGGAACATCCCAAAAATCCTCCTGTAGATCTGTCAATTGCCAATTTACAGTCCTCGCGATACGGAGCAACACACATCATTCTACGAACAGTTTTTTGCAACATGGAGGTTTCCTAAAATTGGGAGTACCCCTAAATCATCCATCCTAGTAGGATTTTCAAATATAAATCATCCAGCTAGTGGGGGTCCCCAATTTGTGGAACCATACATCCTCTTGCTGTCTGCCAAACATCCTGCCCCTGCGATTTTCTGATGCTGCCAAGGTACCAAAAAAGATAAGAGATGTACATGGTCGCCAATGTAGTGGCAAACATCATCTCTTCGACCCGATATGCCATGGGGTATCCCATGGCTCACACTCCGGGCAGTTTTTTTTTTGTGAGGTCTACCTTTGATGTAAGTAGACCAAATAGTGCAAAATCAAAGCAAAGATTCTTGGAGCAAAAAAGGGAATGGATTTTTTCAAATCCATGACAGGATACATTTTTCCATCAATGGCTGGTATAATTATGAATTAGTGGTTTTAAACCACAAAGGACCATCATTTCTGATATAATCATTGATTCATCTGCCAGGTTGCCATTGCAATCGGTGGTTCCCCATATGCAAACCAATCCTTTTTAATCCAAAGGGGTCTGGTCGGCAAGGTGGTTGTAGCCTCTGGTATTTTCAGAGTTTGCTATGGTATAGATGGCTCATTTAGTTCAATGACAAAAATGATCATTATCTGGCTATCAAAAATGGTGATTTTCCATAGCTATCTTCAAATACCAGAGAGTAACCCAATGAACATCCCCAAAAACCCCATTCTGATGCGATCCGCTGGAAGAGTTGTCTGATTCGCCGGCAGCATGCAGCATTGGGTTGTCATTGAAGAAATGGGGGATAGGCCCGGATAGGCCCCAAGTTCAAAGCCATTCTTGATGGAAAGGACATCTATGATATCTGAACATCATTGCATAGCGATGAATGGGGATTCTCCATTGTCTTTCAAGCAAATACATGAAAATATCGGCTTGGGTCAACGTGGAGATACCCCAAATGCGCTTTAATGGATCATGGAGAAGCGATGATCAACCCTTAGTAGGGCTCTCAAAAAGTGTAGACCAAGGAAATATCAGCACCCGTCTTAAATCAATCTGAAAAATATGTGGAAATCTTGATACTCCAATGTTTAATCCGCGTGTCATCGATCAAAATTGATTTCTAGACATCTTTTGTGGATATTCATCTTATCTAAATGGGAAACATCATAAAAATCGAAAATTGGGTGCCCCACACCATTGTTTCCCTCCTTAAAGATGGCGAATTCTGGCTGAATTTGGGGTCCCTAATTTTTGGACACGCCCATAAATATCCCACATCCCGTATGCCCCATACTATTCTACATACCCTCTGGTAAACTAACATAACTATGGGAAATCACCATTTTTAATGGGAAAATCCACTATGAGTGGCCATTTTCAATAGCTATGTTAGTTTACCAGAGGGTATTGTTGGTGATATCCCATGAAATCTCCCTATTTTTGGTGAAATCCCGGAAAACGCTGAGCAGCCGCAGCGCAGCCCGCCTTTGGAACAGTTCGAAGATGGAACGTTCCATCTCGTCACCCCCCAGCTGCTTGAGCCCCCGGCTGCGGCATGCCGGAGGGACATGTTCAAGATGTCAGGTGGATTTCAATGGATTGGTTAATGGGAAAATTTACAGGAAACCATGGATTTTCCCATCAAATATAGGGGTTTCCTGTAAATTTTCCCTTAAACCAATCCAGTTAGGATTGCGAAGTAAATATTTCGGTACTAGAAAATGGGGGATAGTTAGCATCTTGTTGACTTTATGGGAACTTGGAGATTCGAGTGCCATTCAGCCAACCATTTTTAATGCGGGTTTAGGTCAAATATGGGAAGCTTGAGAGATTTCAAAATTGGAATCGAATAGGGGTTCAACCAACTCATGTCACAGAACATTTGTATTGCGGATGGTGAACTGGAGAACCAACAAAAAGAGGGACATTCAGCAAATCCTAAACCAAGAAATCAATCGATAGGCTGCATGATAACATATGATAACTCTGCTACCAGTCATTTCAAGTAAGTATGGCACCAATCATCAACTAGCATCAATTCATTGTGATACCCATGTCATCCCATGTCTGTCAATCATGTCACGTCCAACATTCTCAATGTGTAATCTAATTTTGGGGTGTTTGATTTTGACCTTTCCCCGTTCTTGCAGCTAAAACACTCATGTCTGTTGATCAAGTTCACATTTTGTGTTGGTCGCATCCCCAAATTTTGTGTTTTAACCTCCCAATTTTGATAGACCCACAAGTTTCAATGAAATCTCAAGTTGTGTTGTAAACATCCCTAGTTTTGCTGTGCTGGTAAAACAACAAATTTCTCATGAAAACCATCATTTTTGCCTGATAAAACAACAAATATCTGATGAAAATCCCAATTGGTTTACAGGTATCATAATAAACCAACAAAGTCCTGAGAAACCCAAAGATTGGTCTAAAAATGATAAGACAAATATCATACCAAAGACCTGATAAACGGGCATGACCTCGACTTCACCAGGACCTGCTCGCCAGCTCGTTGTAGCGGCTGGGTCGTCGCACGGCGCAAACGGCGAAGTCCTCCAGGCTGGCAGCGATGGCACGCTGCAATTCCTCCTCCTGGCGAAGCAAAAGATATGGGGATGGGTCAAAACCTATGAATTTACCGAAGTTGGAGGAACAACTATCCATTAGCCAGCTAATTCAGGGTACCTGATATGGTATTTAACATCCAAAAATTCATTAAAAATATGGTCACGATATATCTCATTAAAATCCCAGTATTACCATAACGCATTCTCACCATAACCCATTGTTACCATAATACATTGTTACCATAAGCCATGATTAGGAAACCTCCATATCTTTTGGTTTCTATGGTAATAATTATGGTTATCTCTCCTGAAAATCCAATTGTTATCATAGCCATGATCCCTCATAACCCCCCACCTTCTCGTAAACTTACCTAGCTATGGAAAATGATCATTCTTAAGTTCGGTAAATCATCTATAAAAGGCAATCTTCCATAGTTTTCTGCATTTTTACTGGAGGGTAATGTCTAATTCGATAGGGTCAGCACCACAGATTTATATACAATGTGTTGTGTATAATATGATATATGTACATACATATATATATAATATATATATATATATGTAATACGTTTGAATACTGTTTTTGCAATTATGTTGTGTAATATACTATATGAATTGACATATGATATTATGAAATGATATTTAAGATATGATAGATAATAAATAACATGTAACATGTCGTATGAAGTATATAATATATATTGTATATGATACAATACTTATATATAATACATAATCTACAATATGAAATATATAATTTATATTGTATATGATTGTATGATATAATAATATATTAAAATATATAATGTATGATATGTAATATATTAAAATATAGATATGTGTTAATATAGTATCTTTTTACATACAAATATGGAGTGTACAGATAGACGTGGAGTTACTTCGCGTGCATCCCATGAGCCGGTCCTCTCGCTGATCCCGCGTTTGTTGCAAGGATCGAGCGAAATGATCTGATTGATCTGGAGCCTGGTCACCAAAGTCCCCAAGGAAAGGACACGAAGCCAATGGTTTAATGGTATTTTATGGATTTTTATGGTATTTAATGGGGATTTGATGGTGATTCAATGGGATTTCATGGGCGTTTCTTATAAATGGGGGATCTCCAAGTCACCATGGTTGTTTCAATACTAATTCATAGTCGAACGACTTGGATGACTTGGGGGGGTACCGGGGGTACCCCTATGACAAAACAGAAACCTCCATTGGTATTGGTGAATTATGAATAATTATGATATTTTCAAATGGATTGAATGGGTGTTTCCGCCAACCAATTCAGCAAGAGAGGGTTCATTTCAGGAGAATTCCCCTTATCAGCCATCATTCATGGTGAAGTCGCTGTGAGGCAGCTATAATTCAACCAGATGTTTCAACCAAGTAAATGGCGTGTATACTATTAACTATAGCTATATGGTCGACAAAAATCTGAATCACCGGGAATGAGGTTGGAAATTCGAATCCATTTGAAAGGCTATGGTTTACAAAGAAACCGGGTGTATCACATTGATCTGAGCGAAGAATTGTGAAAAAAACCTCAAAGAAACAAAAAGATGATCTATACACTCTTCTCAATTGGGGTCAAGCTATGGTGTTTTGCATGAACACCTAGCAGTTCTGGATGGGTTTGCAAATGTGTGCAAATAGTGAAAAAAAACCTTCAGTAGGACAACGTACCCTCTGGTAATCTAAGCTGGCAATACAAAATTTCGATTCATTCATAGAGGACCTACCCATAAAACACACCATAAAAAATCGGGGATTTCCCATGAAGCCCCTGCCCACCTTGCTCCGTTGGACCCTCAGGGGAGGCCGGGACTCGCAGTGCGGCTCTGCACCGTGGGTGATCTTTTGCTTGAAAAAGTCGGGCATGTAATCCAGGACATGCCTAGCTGCCACTGCTGCAGCGCGGGAGTTTCTGGGAATCTCAGGGTCAGCTGGATGGTTTCGCTTGCGGTGTTTTTCCCTGGAGATATCTCGGAATTATATACAAGCGGGTCACACTGTCGTCATTATATTAAGCCATGTCTTTGATCGTCCACATATCTATGTATATATATATATGATATATATATATATATACATATTTACAAATTATGCTACCAAACTCTGCTTCGATGCTTCTCAAGGCCCACCGCGGCTCCAATTGTGAACCCAAAACGAGTAGAATATGATAGAATATGTATAACGTGGGAGCTTGATTAGTGTGGGGGGTCGGTATTGTGACAAGTTTTCTCCAAATTATTCAGAATCCTGGTCAATTGAGGGGGGTCGGTATTGTGTCAAGTGTTTTGTCAGGTCGAAAATAAACATATTTTTGTTTTTTTTGAATAATGTTTCAATTAAGCAAAAAGTAATTAACTAATTATTGAATATATATTTATTTTTTTATATTCAAAGAAGCTCAGATCTTCAATACTGTGATTTGTTTCAGGGGTCTTCTATTGTGTCCTACTTTCTTTTATATAGTTTTGTTTTTAGAAAAGTATTGTTTTCATTTGCTTTATATTTCTTAGGATTTCATAAATTAATTCATGAATTTAAAATTTCATTTTTTAAAACTTGGAGCAGCTCAGATCTTCAATTATGTGTTTGTTTCAGGGGTCTTCTATTGTGTCCAGCCCTCACATTCATATCAATGACCCTTGATCTTCAATAGTATGTTTGATGCTAGGGTCTTCTATTGTGTCCAACCTTTTTTGGGGTTGCACTTTTCATAGTTTCCTTTTTCATTTTTTAATCTTTTATTATATAGCTATTGCAACTCATTTAGTTTTCCTTTTGAATCCTGAAAAATCATTAAGTGTATAACTGACTAGCATAGCATGTTGCAAATACGGCCGTGGTGATCGAATTCGAATGAGCTTTAAGTCAGTCTTCCAGGCTGTCTTGGATGTCCTTGTCTGGACTAATGTGTGAGCTATATTATATATATATATACATGTACTATGTATAATATACATATGTGAGTGGTTACAGCATCTTCAAAACAAAACTCGGAACATACCATATATCACTGAATGAACCAACCATGGTTCTTGACGCTGTCCACGTCCGAGCTTGAGGGACAGCTCGATACCCTGCCTATTTGATATGTCCAGCTGATGAGTTACTTTTCGGCAGAGAATCCCTATCAAACTCGTAAAGGACTGCAACCGATTTGATCCCTTCCCGCTATGAAACACCCCAGGGGATAAAAAGAAATAGTTGGGACATTTTTTGACCATAGAATAGGGGTAGAACTAACGTCACCAGTCACTCTGTCATTGGGCTCCCTTGCTTCTGAGCGAATTTGGCATCTTCTAACACTGCCTGGCGTCCACGTTGATCTGCTGCTAGTTTGATCCGTTTGATCAGAAGGAATAATGTTGGTAAAACAATGCCATAAACCACCCATTTGGGAATAGGATATACCACCTATAAAAATGGTGATTTGGGGGATGGTTTATGGCTTTGTTTTACCCACATTATTGGTAATGCGAATGGAAAAAAGGAATTGCAACTGTCCAACCAGTTTCACCATTGTAATTTCCAGTAACTTTGTGTACATTCTGGAACACACTGATCCATACCGTTCCCTGAAATCTCCATTGCTGCTGGCCTTGCAGAAATCTTGGTAATGAGGTAAACCCAAAAAACTAGGGGTATACCGTATTGGGGATGGTTTGTCATTCACTTTACCTCATTGCAAAGAAAAAATCATCCTGAATCTGTTTCATTGGATTGGTTTAAGGGAAAATTGGAACCGGAAACCTCTATATTTGATGGCAAAAACCATGGTTTCCGGTTAATTTTTTTCCATTCACCAATCCATGGACTGTTGGTATCAAGGCCAAAACGCACCGGCCAAAACACACGCCTTGAGCCATTGGCTGGAGACCACATGGCCCTTTGCGCGGTAAGCCCGCTCTGCGTAGGGCCACAGCTCCTCCCAATCCTCATCGAAGAGCTTGAAGCGTTGAGATTTGGATGACCAAAAGAGATCCGTAAGAATCAATTCAGAGGAAAAATAAGAGGAACAATCAAATGGAAAATCACATAGTACGAGCCCCAGTAGAACATAGAAACGAACCATCCCGTAGCATCTTTGAAACCACCAGAGATGATGGGGAAGTTCCGGTTTGTTGTTTTTTTCATTTTGGAGGATCCTCTGACTTAGTGGCTAGCCGCTAGTCTTGATTAAGAACGCCCCGATTTCTGATTTATAGTTGCCATGATTCATCTGATTGACAGTGGGTGAACTAACCACGGTTCAACCTTAACCAATCTTAACCAGCTAATCTCTTCCGCCGTTCGAATCAGTCCCAAATGAAACCATGATAGAAAGTAGGGGATATATGATATATGGTTAACCAATATTCACGATGGGATATTCATGGGGATGCCGTCCCAAGGCACAGCTTTCAACTTCAGCTGGCCATCCTCCGGAAAGACCTCGTGGATTTTTTTTAGCCGCCGGGTGTTTATGGCCGGTCCAGGCGGAAAAATGCTGATCCACAAAACTAAATTGTGGTAAAAATATGAAAACACTGAGCTAAAATGGTCCAAGGATGGGGGAATGACGTCCAATTGTCATCAAAGAATGACTGCATTTCTTTTTATCAAGCTGATCAAGGCCATCAGCCCGGTCATGGGTGCAGTTCATCCCACAATCTCACGTCACGTGACACGATGCAAAAACATGGCATCATGGCATCTTTCACAAACGCTGAATTCGAACGTTTCGTTAAGCTGAAAATAGTTGTTACCCTCTGGTAAACTAACATAGCTATTGAAAATGGCCATTTATAGTGGTTTTTCCCATTAAAAATTGTGATTTTCCATAGCTATGTTAGTTTACCAGAGGGTATCATGAAAAGGGCCATTTTGGGATGATTCTCTGACCCCAACGCATGATTCAGTAACGTCACGAAGTGAGGTCACTATAATCCAGATCTTTATGGATCTTTGCTGATGGAATTGTCCGAAATCGACGAGCCAAAAGTCAGTGACAGACCGCATCACAGTTTGTGACCTTCGATTAAAGCTACTAAAATAGATGTACTTTTCAGACATTGCAGTATATTGCATGACTGGGGTGTATCCCACTATACATTCCTGAACTGACCATACCAGTAATTATTAACCAGGTAGCAACTGAAATCCACATCCCTTTCTTGCAACGTGTATCACCATGGAAACCCCCAACATACACTAAAAGGGGGCGTGTCTGAAGATGTGGATACCCCAAAATAGTCATTCTAGGGAAAATGATAGATAATCTATATTGGATTTTGGGGATCCCCCCATTTTTAGACAACCCCCCATGACGGCACATCCCCCGCCACGACGCCAAGCCACAGCATGGGTGGCTTCTTCGGGCCGTTCCACAATGCTGCCGCCCAGGGCAGGGATGAAGTTGCGAGCCATCTCCTCCTAAGGTCAGACCCTCAAGGTTTCAACAAAAAAAACGGGTGATTTTGGCAGGAAACATGTGGAAACATGTAAACAAATACGATGAAACCCTCGGGGAAAATGGTGATTTAGGTGGATTTAGAGTTGATGTATGATAGCGAAGTTGATGAACATCACTTGGAAAACTGTATATATCTTTTACGGCAATTAAAGTTAAAGCTATAGTTCATGGTGTTTAAAACCAACTAACATAACTGGGCAGGGCCTCACCTTGTATAACACAGTGGTGATATATTGGAAATTATCTCTATACATGTGTGTATGTATTTTCTTTATATCTATAGTACAGATATAATTACAAAGGTATAGTTATATTTGTCTGCAAGTATACTCTATGTACTGACATATGTAGTTATGTTGGTATGTTGGCAATCATACATAAAGATTGGTATTATGACACGTTGGTAACATCGGCATCACAACATATTGGCTGGGATAGTGGATGTTGTTCCCTGTATAAGATATAGAGAAATGCAAGTAGATACAAGGTTTGTGATGACATGGGGAGGCTTGGAGGAAAATTTGGTCGAAGATGTCATGTGGGAAACCCAAAAACTAACAACCGAGACCTATTCGCAAAACTGTAAAAATGCCTTAACAATGCTTAACTCTACCAGTTGTTCTTCTTGTAAACCTGACACATGTTGGTCATTATAGTTGCATTTGCGCTACTACAAGCACCTAGAAGTGGCCAAAAACTGAAGGGTTAGATCCATATCATGTTACAAGTTCGCCTCGCGAATTGGTTTGAGCACGAACGAAAGACTGCTTATCCAGCAACAAAAAAAATACAAACGTAACATATATTGAAATCAAACTGAAGTAGATGTCAACTATCTACATTAAATTACACATTACTTTGGTATCTTTTGGGGGGTTATGATGTTTCTGTATGTTGCCACTTCCCTAAGGATATCCCAGGCCCAGCCGATCAGAACGTTGTCCTGGTCCAATAGCAGCATGTAGCTCAAATAGACCTTCATACCTACGTCAATCTGCTGGTAGATCTGGTACATCCGGTCACCCATTCTGTCGTGAATAGAGCGGATACACGGGATACAAACTCCATACAAACTTCAGATGTCAGCTGCAACTGAGTTCCTGGCTTGAAAAACACCATCCAATCATGCACAATCGGTGCTCGTTGAGGCGTTACCAGGACACAAGGATGAGGCTTTCTATAGTTATCAAATGTTTGGCACAAAACATATATTATTGATATACTATATTGATGTATTGAAATATATATTGAAATATATATATTATATATATAATTGCATGCATGTGTGTATGTATTTATATACATAGTCTGTTATATGTATGATATATAGATATATACATAAATAAATTGCGCATATTATACATATATGCATATACATACAGTATATACACATTTACAAAGCATTCGTAAAGATGCTGCCGAACGAGTCAGCCTCGAAGTTCCCAAAAAGCGACACCCAGAGACTGAGGACTGGACCGTCCAGTTCCTGCGTTGGTGGATTTTCTGCCGGATTTTCTGTCGGATTTGCAGCTTCAGACCTAGCGGATCTGAGTTTCTGTTGGGTGGCTCTGATCTGCCTAGAACTCAGAAAAAGATGATAGAAATCAGCATAGTAATAAGAATCAATAATAGTAAATTTACATCAACAGTAGTAATCACGCAATGATGAAATAATGAATGATTATAAACAACCATGTGGATCATCAGATGATCTGTCAGCGGTTCCAAGGGCCTGAAGAAATCTTGACCATAGCTGCCATAGCTATCATGGATATACAGGATCAGCATGAAATTATTATTCTTGGCTGTGCATAATGTGTGTGTAAATGATATGTCATAATAATGATATTTAGGTAGGTGAGATGGCTCATTTTGACGTAGATGTGCGACCAAACACCTCGTCTTGCCCGAGGCACTCTAGAAGCACTGTCACTGATGGGTCATTCTGACATTCCGGAAAAGCTCAGCTAGGGGACCTGTATGTCCTTGTGTAAGTCGTTCTGAAATATACTGAACCCTGTCATCCTAAAGCCGTAAGACCCTAAATCCTGAACCCTACATTACACCCTAAACCCCAAAAGAATATGGAAAAAACCAGGGAAAACCTGAAATGCTACACACATAAACCCTAAAACTCTAAATCTTAAAAGCCTAAGACCTCAAATTAAAAGTGATGTTGTTGGGTGAAATGAGGTGTCTGGGCCTAGACATACATCGTCCAAACAGATTTCCATGTCTTTTTTCTCCACAAACATCGCCGAAAAAAGGCGGGGAAAATTATGATTCAACCACCATTTTTAGACAAACTCGGGTACAAAATGTGGTTTGTCCAAGAATAGCCTACCCCATTCTATCCAGGTTCAAACCTCATGTTCCCCAATATTTGCTGGCAATATATGGGGAGTAAATCCACCATTCCAGAACGAATCCAATCATTCTTGACTTGAATCCAAGTTTCAATGGTTATATCAGCCGGTTTATTGTTGCTTGCATTCCCTATTTCTCCGAGCTACCCTCTAGTAATTGAACATAGATATTGAAAATTGCCCATTCGGTTCGATGTTTTGCTTTAATAGTGGTGATTTTCCATAGCTATGCTAAATTACCTCAAGAGAAACCCTCCATGTTTTGGGACCCCGCCCAAAAAAAGATCTCCAACGGCCTCTCGGGCCGTGGTGCTGTGACCACTCGTCGTTTGCTAGCAGGTTCAGGCCGTCCTGATGTCATTGTGCGAAGTCTGGGATTGGAATGTCTACCCTCCAGTATTCAAACGTGGCTCAAACGTGGCTGGCTGAAAATCCACTATAAACAAAGGGTTGTAAGATGTTTTAAGAGTTGAAAGGGAAAATCATCTATATATGGGAGTTTTCCATTGCCCATGGCTAAGCTTGGAGATACCCTGTGAGTAAACTGTCTTTCTTGGCTGGTTTGTCAATTGAGGACTAAATTTTGTATGTTTTTCATGGCAAGAACATGAAGCCATGAAAATACCAGGTACCAACACGAGTTAACCCCCAAATCATTGATACTTGCTCGCTGGCTGGTTGATACTATGGGATTGGTCCACAATCCCCACTCCCAAAGCGCTTATCTTTTTGGATTGTTCTATCTGTTTGGGGGTTACGAATCCCTTCCCCCTGATATTAAACACCCCAAGAAAACCATGGCTTCGGGATTTACACATAATTGGGACTATCTAGGGGGGTGTGAGTAATATAAGGAGGGGGTGGAAATATAAACTATCTGGGTTTGTCTAAAAATATGGTACCAAAGTCCCATGGTTTATCACCAGCTTCCCCATTCAATTGCCATGAATTTGGGGTATACACCGTTTTCAGACAAACCCAAATAGTTAAAAATAAGCAATGTTGGAAACCGCCAACCAGTCAAGGGTGGTATGGGGGATGGAATTGTAAACTATGTTTGGATATTATCTGGATTTATATCAAGTTATCTGGATTTCTGTGGAAACTATATTCATCACCAGTACTACGGTGGATAGTTGCGAAATCCTGCACCACCAAAAGGATGGCTGAAACTCATCCAAAATAATGGGATGTTTACCATCTATCAACTGGTGATTCGGATTTCGCAACTTCCATCCACAGTATCTTGGTACATGATCCGCACAAGTCCTCCGCGAGTAGTGGCCATTGCTGGTCGCTTCTTTGGGGAGGAGCCTGCGGAGAATCGATTGAAAAAAAACGTGAAGAAAATGAGGTTCCGAAAGGCTCCGAATATCCTTTAATGTTCAAAGGAAGTGTAGACATATGATTGGTAACTTCTCCTTTAACATCCTTTAACTTATCAATGGTAGATTGATTGGGAACATTTCGGTGGTTTCATGCGAAGTTATATAGAAAGATTCTATGGATCTTCCATCCCACAATATGGAACACCGCCCCTGAACCATGGTTTACTGCGGGAGTTACAAATATTTGGGACCATACACATGGACGTGTTTTTTGTATTAGGGGGACTGGAATATTTGATTGGGTTGATGATGGCTTATTAATGTGTATAGGCTGTATAGGACATAAATAAGCCCGGGTCCCCCTAAAAAGGCATCGGGCAATGTTGAGCCTTTTTAGCCTCGTAACCTTGGTGAACCCAGAAATTGCTGGTAAATGTGTCCTGATCCCCGAAATATGATTTATCCTCAGGCAATCAAACGTGGCAATTGAAAATCACCATTGATGGATGATGTCCTCTTAAAACCTCCATCTGTAAGGGATTTCCAGCCACGTTTGACTACCAGAGGGTAATAGGTAATTGATCCATGCCCACATGAAACAACAAGTTCTTGTTAGATATGTTCCACTGGAGTGATTGCTTTCCCTTAACAAGGATGCTTCACTTTACTTTAAACCCATAAAATGCTATGAACCTGGTTCTCGAAACAATCTTTTAGCATGTAAAAACCATCGATGTTCATGCATGATCATCCATTTTCAAGCTTCCTAGCCGCTTGGAACCCAAGTGATCTTGCTTGTCGATCGAATCAAATAAGTTTTTTTAAATCCTTGAATACTTCAATTTTCCAAAAACAGGAATGTTCCACACTGTATTTGTGTTTTCATAGTTTTCCCTAGTTTTCCATGCTTCCTTGGCCGTGCCTCGTCGCATCAGCGTCCCGGGTGCCTGGCTCGCTTCGAGAGCCTCGCTGCTGAGACCAACCTGGCGGGATTTGGTCATGGTTTATACATAGGATCATACCTATACCCAATGACCATACAAGTTATTATCGGTTATTATAGGTTATTGTAGGTTATTGTAGGTTATTATAGGTTACTATAGGTTATTATAGGTTATCATAGGTTATTTTAGCTTATACTAGCAATAGATCTAGCCATAGGAAAAGAAAAGTGCCACCATTCAATCCTACTATAGGGTGTTGTAGTAGTAGTAGTAGTAGTAGTAGTAGTAGTAGTAGTAGTAGTAGTAGTAGTAGTAGTAGTGGGGTAATAGGCAATATTGGGACAATCATACTTTATCAACCAGATCTTCCGATAGATGATATTAGATAATAACTTGTTGTTCCCTAAAGATCCTCATGGATCCAGCTGTACCTTCTCAGGATGTATCTGGGTATTGTTCAGATGGTTAAATATCTTCTTAGAAAGTGTTTGAATCGATGAAGTGCGGGTTGTACTACTATTTGAATTAATAGGGATATCAGGGATATTAGGGATAGGATAACAACCTATTGATCAGTTGATGAAATGGGGGTTATACTACTACTTGGAGCATCATCCCACACTAATCGTAAGCGGTTGATAGCCATAGTTAATTCACCCATTTATAGATGGGATCACTCACTAAACAAGATTATTATCCACTTGCGGAGTCGGATAGTCCTCCAAGTATGGGATAATCACTGGATTGGCTGAAGGGAAAATCTACAGGAAACTATGTCATGTTTGTCCCCATGAAATATAGAGGTTTCCTGTAAATTTTCCCTTAAACCAATCTGTTGAGAACTAAATGGACAGCAAGATACCTGGTACACTAAGGCTATAACCACCAGTGTATCTTGTTATACAGGGGATTATATCGGATTACACGGGATCAAATCATAAATGGATTGTCATGATATGAAGATCCCGTATACCGGGTATGGAGATATAATCAGATATTGTGGGGATTCATAGCAGGGGATCATATTACCAAACTAGCGACGATACTAAGATTTAATGGATCAATTTGATCGGAAAATACCACGGAGAAAACAATTGGGCAAATTGGGATATTATAACGTGGGACATAGTGTTTACCATCAAATCACTTGCGTCATGGAAAAGGTCCCTGCCTATGGCAGATCTAATCAACCAGTATAGAACATTTGACCAATGGATGAATAAGGAAAAAAATGAGGAGCTACATCTGACCAGAGTGGGGATACATCGGGATATATAAGCACCAATATAATTTTGGACGTGTCTGAAAATTAGGTATACCCCTGAACTACAATGTTACAATGCCAGGGAAAATGATGATTACGCAGCACAATTGGGGATACCCTATTGTCAGATAAACTAATAATATGTTCAGCTTTCACATATCTGGTTGAAGTACACTCTTTCAAAGAGTGTACTTCAACCAGATATATGAAAGCTGAACATATTATTAGTCAGCTTGAAAAACAGGTTATATATTTGGGCATATGTCCATTTCCACCTGTGGATATGAATGACCCAACATGTGTGGGTCCAGGTTCTCGATTATGACCCAGACCCATGCGTATATTTTAATATATTTTTTATATCAATGTATATCAATATACTGTATATACACATATTATACCCATTTATCTATTCAATATATGTTGGCCATCTATGTACTTACACAACGAACACATCATGTGGAAATGTTGAGCATTTCATCATCTCTGTGAACCGAGCCCCCAGATATTGGACTGCTTCCAGATCCCAAAACTAGCAAGAAACACCCATACCAAGATGATCTAGCAATAGAGGGATGTGCTTAGATATTTTGGGACATGTTGGGAAGATGGACCCAAAATCATGCTGATTTTGCGGCCTGGAGGTGTTAGAGATATCTTGCAGCTGATGGTTTAGTGGTCCCACGCCTCAACGATATCTGGCGGCTGAAACTTCAAGGACAGCTTCTGCCGATACTTCTTCAAGGAGGCAGCACAATACCTCACGGTGAAGAAACTGGTTGTGTCTGAAAATGGTGGTTTTACATGGTTTTACCCCAGTTTATGGCTAGTTAGTTAAACCCAAAGTAAAATTGTTATGTTAATTAATGGAACATATGATTATGACGATGATGATGGGGATGATGATGATGATGATGATGGTGATGATGATGGTGATGATGGTGATGATGGTGGTGATGGTGATGGTGATGGTGATGGTGATGGTGATGGTGATGGTGATGGTGATGGTGATGGTGATGGTGATGGTGATGGNATGATGATGATGATGATGATGATGATGATGGTGGTGGTGGTGGTGGTGGTGGTGATGGTGATGGTGATGGTGATGGTGATGGTGATGGTGATGGTGATGGTGATGGTGGTGGTGATGATGAATGATGAATGATGATGATGATGATGATGATGATGATGATGATGATGATGATGATGATGATGATGATGATGATGCTGATGATGATGATGATGATGGTGATGATGGTGGTGATGGTGATGGTGATGGTGATGGTGAACCACTACCACTACCACTACCACTACCACTACCACTACCACTACCTGATGGTGATGGTGATGGTGATGGTGATGGTGATGGTGATGGTGGTGATGATGAATGATGATGATGATGATGATGATGATGATGATGATGATGATGATGATGATGATGATGATGATGATGATGATGGTGATGATGATCTTGATGATGATGATCTTGATGATGATGATGATGATCAGGATCAGGATCAGGATCATGATCAGGATCATGAATAGCTTTGTTCATGGGTAGATACCGAGAAAATACCGAGAAAATTGAAAATTAAGAGGGAAACCATGATGATAATCTATCCAATTTGTGGGGTACCTCTCCTAAGGACCAGCCCATATAAACCAGGGGCAAAGCTGGATGTACATCCCATTTAGGGCCTGAGTGGGTAATGAGCGCATGGTGGTATACCATGACATACCCATAAAATGGATTGGCCATCTCCATGGGGACAATCATGATAGACCGTCAATTTTTTTGGGGTAGGTGATATATGGGTTTGTCTGAAAATAGTGTACCTCTCAATCCAGCCAGGTGAATCCTCATTATCCTCATTAAATTGCTATAATTGGTGGTAATGTTGGTAAAACAATAATAAACCATCCCCAAAATCACCATAAATAGGTGGTATAAACCATTCCCAAATGGGTGGTTTAATATTGTTTTACCCACATTATACCCTATTTTCAGACAAACCCATATCACAGTACGCGTCTTGAGATGCACCGACTCCCCCGGATCCAACTTTGATCCAACAGCGCCATTTTCGGCCTCTTCAACTGGTCAAAAACTTCCTGCCGCGGCGCCGCGGCACTGGGCGAGGAAAGAAAATCCGGGCAAAGACCAGGAAAAGAAGGGAGAACGAATTTACTAAACACTGGTTATGTACTGGTTCATGGAGAAGATTTAACCTGTTTAATGGAATATATGAGAATCCTCATTCATGACAAAAAAGATTGTATACCTACTTCAGTGAAATGTAGGTCAATATTCATCAATATTCCATAGCTTTGACAGTGGTGCGAGCAAAGGAGGCTTGTTAATCTGGTGCTCCAACATGTACAGTACACATTTGAAATTTGGCAAGCATTCATGAGCCATCTGGGTGTGTCCAACAAAACGTTAGATCTTCACCAAACGTTTCCATTGCAACTTTAACTGATATCCCATAAATTCTAAATGTCGCGTACTCCGACAAGCATATTGTGCATACTGTATATCCGTGTGTACATGCACGTATCATATCATACCTACATGATTAAGAAAAAGAAAACATATTCTGTTTTCTTGTTAAAAGGCTGTGGTTGTTGACCCAAAACAGTTGTCAATGTAGTATTTTATGGAGCCAATCATTTTGACCTACCATCATATGGTTTGAGGTCCATATTTGTTCAAATGTCCCACCTAAATCCCAATGTGTTATTGAAAAGATAAGAACCATTGGTGGGGAAATATCTCTTATGATCTATTGAACCAGCAAAATACTTGGGTCATCAAATCATCATGCTTACAACAATTGTATGCATATATTTTTTTGTATACGTGTTGACTGGTGAAAGCTCATGGTTGCTGTTGCTTCGCAAGGCTCTTGAACCATCCGTGCATGGCAATTTCATCGTCATGAGACATGTTTTGTTGAGCTGCTTAGGTCACCATATCCGCACCTATTGCATTGTCCATCGAGTTGGGCTCCCAGAGAATATAAAATTGGAAATATCCAGTATTCAGATGTATTCAGTGGTTAAATCCCTATGACCTTCTTGGTTTATCCCATTGACATTCCTATGACACATTTAATATCAAGTACATGAATGTATATAGTAAAAATAAATGTAATAATGGTAATTCAAGTGTACACGTTGTGTAAGACATACATTCATGATGTAATAACATGATCTTCAATTGTATCTAACATTCATGCCCATATACGTTCATGCCTATCTTCAATTATCTATATATACATGCCTAACATTCATGCCTATATACATGTATCCCTATCAAAATCTATAATCACACAGTAAGGCCTCTATCTGGATAATTCTGACACTTCACTAACCTGAAATAAGGATAAATAAGACGATTTTGGGATAATTATCCCAATCCTAACAATCCCAGAGTATAATAGGATTGGGGCAATTATCCCAAAATTTCCCTGGCAGGACAATATCTGGATTTTATCTTGAGGGAATCATTCATCCAGTATTCCCCTGCCACTCCTGACTGCCAGAGAAGACTTTGGAGCCGCCAGAAGCTGTTGTAGACACCCAACGGTCGATGTCCTAGCTGCGGCCAATAGCCATTTGATGGGGATTTTTATAACGAATCAAAGCGGGGATATGATGGAAAAATGGAGATATAAACCAACAACGTGATGGAAATATTTAAGGACCCAACGGTTTTGCTATATGGGCCTGTTTGAAAATAAGGAGTTTAGGTTGAAGTGGTAATTTTAATGGAGAAATGACTATCAACCAGTGGATCGAATGGGGTACCCATTTTTCAGACAAGACAAACCCATATATTCGGTAACAGCGTTCATTCTGCCTTTGTAGATTCTATATATGTGTCTTACATTGTGTAACAAATTATCTACTACTGTAATCATGTACAACAAAAATGACGTTCTCAGGGGTGCGATATATTTGGTAAGAATTTGCCACTAAATCCCAACAGAGTAACATATCCAAATATTCAGGAGTGTATCCTGTTACTCAAACTGTCCTTGCAATGGAAAGTGAACCATGTGCAGATGTTTTTATGAAAAACCAGCATCGGCATATGTGATGTGTGGGCCGGCTTTTTCATGAAAGATGGGCTTTCTCCATTGAGGGCTTTGATAACCAAGGCAGTTGGGGTTGGTAAACAAAAGGGAGGGAGACAAGATAAGCCACTTTGGTGTGGCAAAGTTGTCTTAAGGTTTCAGCTAAATAAAACCGTCCACTTGGATTGTTGAAAGGTGCCACTAAATATGCATCCCCAACTGACATGAGCAGTATTCAAAACTCGAAATGTCCTTCATACTGCTTGGTGAATAGGAATTCCCATTTGGGTCATGAATCATTCCCAATAAACCAGGTCGTACAACCCAGAACTAGAAATCAACCAACAGATCCAACATACAGGTGCAACGCGGCGCGGTGTGGACAGCCTCCCATACCTCTCAATTCCCCTGGTCCTCTACCAGCTCGTTAAACTGTTTGACGACTTTATGATCCAGCATACGGGCCGTGGCAAATGTGTCACTTGCGATTCAGAAATGGCATTGGTACCTGAAACTTAGGGGGAAAAAACTTCACCCTCTGCTAATTCACCTATGACAATGCACCTTCTTTAGGAGGTAAATCATCATTTTTATCATCGAACTCAATGGGCCATCTATGCCATAGTTACCTGTCCCGAAGATACCTCCAGCTTTCCAGCTTTCATGTTCATACTGCCAGGCCGGAGTGGACTCAACCCGTGGAATCTGAGGAATCGATGGAAAATGATGGTGATTCATGGTGAGTAAACGAACAGTTTGCTATTGAAAATGGCCATTGAGTTCGTGGCTTGGTCGATTAAAGATGGTGATTTTCCATAGCTATGTTAGTTTACCAGAAAGTAATGGAGATTCATGGTGATGTTGATGGAATTACCATCTGAATCTCTTCGGAAAGTGAATTGAAAAATGGTGTCCAGTGACCTCCTGAAAAGCCAAGAGCGGGAGTACGGCGGTGCGGTAGCTGACTAGATATGACTCGATGGCATGGAAGAATTCCCTGCTTTTTTGTGGTCAAATCCGGGTTTTCGCTGGTGGTAGTCAGCATTTCCATGCCGTGGCCCGTCAAAGAAACTGCTCTGTGCAAAGCATTCCTCTACTGGATCTGTCTGACATGTGAGTTCCTCAAATTCCGAAGGACCCCAAAATCCGCGGGCCTCGTGCTCACATCAAAGTAGCTCATAAATGGATGTCTGTTCCCCCATGCAAATGAAGAAATATAGCTAGTTGCTGGTTTCAGTCCATCGGGATCATTCTCCCAAATATGGATATAGTATGATATAGTCATATATTGTATGTATAAGATGTACCAAGATGTAACCTATCAACAACCTAGCAAATTACAAGTAGAACCATCCACTTCGAAAAACCATTTCACCATTTCGTCACGAAAAAAACGCGACAAAAAGCGGGGGTGGGGGGTACTGTCTCCACTAGCCATCCATCGGTGCTGGGTTGCAACTTCACGCAGAGGCACCTCATGAACTTGGCTGATGTGGATGCAGAATTCCCTTTGGATCCACTGAATCGGATATGTAAGCATCAAAATCACTGGATTGGTTAATGGGAAAATTGGAACAGGAAACCATGGATGTTCCCATGAAATATAGGGGTTCCTGTAAATTTTCCCTTAAACCAATCCAGTGATAAAATGATAATTTCAATGATTCAACCTATGAAATATGGATTCCAGATTCTTCGAGTGTGTCAAAATAATTAGCTAACATGAATTAACCAACAATTTGAGATTTACAGTAATCAAGAATAGATTGGTCATGTGACCAACATTAACGGGTAAAAAGGAACATCAAAATCTGATTTATTTCATCAACATTACTTGGAACAAAGTGAAACTAAATCAGCAAATGTATATGGCTTTACCCTCGGCAATCAGCTACATGGCAAGCTGGAAAATCCCCCTATCAATGGAGGTTTCTGGCTGGGAAAATCATCCATGAATGGGATTGTCCATCAGGCCGTGCTTGACTGCTGGAGCGCAACTGGGTTTTACCCTCTGGTTATTTATAGGGGATTTTCCATAGCTATGTTAAATAACCAGATGGTACCAACCAAAATGGGAAAATCGTGTCAAATTTTACCAGTAAGATGTGCTTCGATTTGCGAATCTTGTCCACAAGGGCGGCTCTGGTGAGAATTCAGGCCTGATGGCAACGACTGATGGGTTGGGATCATCCCAGGTCGAAAATACCAAATGTCAGGATTATAATGTTAGGAACCAGTACTAATCATATTGGGATACCTACTATTATCAGAACTGGTTGACCTTAGGAACCACCAACCAGTTTTACTCGTTACACCCTCAGTTGCTGGTGATCACCTCCCTGGTGATTTCCACCAATTGAAAAATAACAAAACGTATGTTGTTATTGGGATCACTTGTTTCACTATACCAAATATTGTTATTTCATAGTTGTTTCTATCTCTAAAGAAAAGTGAAGGAGCATAGCACCACCTAGAAACTGTTCTTGTGGATATATCCGCATTTTGTTCCACTTAAAATCTCTGGTTTTTGCTGCCAGAATTGCCCATCTATAGTTGGTTCCAAGGCAAAACAAATCTTCAGACACTGAGCTTCAAGCGCGTTGACCTGGTGGCGAAATCTGGATTTGATCAACACAACTTGGGGGCAATAACCCACCAAAATGCAAGCTTTAGCAACTTAAAAACTGATGGACAAATCTAGGGTCTAGTGTAGCCTACAAAAAAAACATATATATAATATAATGTATATATATATACATATTATATGTAATATCTGTATATATTATATATCTGTATTATCTGTATATGAGGACTTAAAACAAGTTCCGCTGCTAGAAAAAAAAACAAAACGGGTGCATGAATCCCATCAGAACCAGCAAAAAATCAGGTCATGCGACCCCAAGTTGAACAAGCCCGGTACTCAACCAGGGTTTCATTTGGGGGATGTCTAGTGGTGTGGGCTAAGGATTGAGGGCCAACTATATTTGGATGGGAAAAGCCTTGAATTTCCAGGGATGTATCTCTAGTATTCACTAGTTATGTATGCGAACATCTATGATTGCCCTCTGAAAAAATAAATCTAACTGTGGAAAATCATCAGTTGTTATAGGTAAATCATCAAACTATAATTGGACCATCTGCACCATAGCAAAGAGTAAGTTTTTTTGGAGGGTATATTTTGGTTGGACCCATCCCCTTGAGTTCACAATCTGCAATGCTGGTGGTTTCACCTCGAAGAATATGCTCGTCAGTGGTGATCATCCCATTTCGATGGTTGCGGAATGTGTAGAACGGAAGAACTATAATATATTTGCCATACCGATCTCGCCGATGCCGGACCTGGAGTATGTAGTTTCTATGGGAAATCAATCAAAAAGTGTTGTCTTGGGGGCTTGAAGCCGTGGTACGAAGTCTTCTAAACCCTACCCATACTTTCTTGGAGTTGCCGCGTGGCAACGATTCCTGAGCGGCGAGCGATGGAAATGTCATCATCACGGCGGCGAGCCTGGCAGGGGGAAGTTATCTTCAGATGAAGATGCTGATTCGATGAGATTTAATTGATGATGGAATCTAATGGTGATTTAATGGTATTTAATGGTATTTAATGGAAATTTAATGGTGATTTAATGGTATTTAATGGTATTTAATGGTATTTAATGCGGATTTGATGGTGATTTCATGGTGATTTAATGGTGATTTACAGGGATTTGATGGTGATTCAATGGGATTTCATGGGGGGTCTTAAGTCATGGGAAATTCTCAAGTCACCATGGTTGTTTCAATACAAATTCATGGTCATGCAGTCATCCATGACAGGATGATTTGGTGGTACCCCCATGACAAAACGGAAACCTCCACATTAAAAAATCCGAAAATCCCCTTGAACTTTTGTTGATTATTGAGCCACCCATTACCAAAAACATGAGCTGGGAAAACCATCCGATGGAAAAGAAATATAGAAACTTCTAGAAAAAAATCGAATCGTCTGCATGGTTGAGCGTCTTAAAACAAAACATAATGGTAAATGGTTCCTCGATGGTTTTCCAAATGGGTACGGGTCAAAATTGGGTAGCCCAATAATTGGATGGCTAATACTATAAAGAAAGACTTACATCTTTAGTTCCTGGGGTTTTTGATTTTGACCCATACCCAAGTGGTCTTCTAAATGGTTCAAGGTGCAGATTGGACAATACGAGCCAATCCTTAGGGAAATGATGGTCTAACCAGTTTAAAGGTTTCAAACGGCTTCCGTCCATATGCTACTAACACCTACCATCATCTGTGGCCGTTGAAACCATAAGCTTCAGCATTCACCCAGAATGTAGGCGCCTTCAATATAATGCATTCTTTTACTTCATCATTTACATAATGGATGATATGATAGTTTTGATCATTTACTTCATCATAATCATCTTTTATATTACATAATCTTTTACTTCATCCAAAACTTCAATATAATGCATTTTCATAATAGTTTTGGTGTATAATTCAGTCAGAATCAATGGATTCTGGTGTCCACCAGTTTCAATATTAATCCGTACTTACCCACTATTCACCAGTAGTTGTTAAGCATCAACCATTAGTTATTGCATGTTGTTACCCACTATAGACTTCGTTAATCATTACATTATCTATTATATAATTATTCTTACATATTCTTATTATGTACTAGTTCTATATTACCGATTAACCATTAATTATAGCCTATGAAAATAGAACCACAACCAGTTTCAACCGCCCGGCAGTACCGCATTCGGCCACGATTTTTTGCCCATCTCACTGCAGCCAGAAGCTGCCAAAGCTTCGACCAGAGCGTTTGCCTCGGCGCCAGGGTGTTTTTTTCTCCGGAGAAAATGGGGGAGTTTAATCCAACAATCACTGGATTGGTGGGAAAATCTTCACCGGAAACCATGGATTTTCCAATGAGATATAGGGGGGTCCTGTAAAATCATACTTAGATGGGCCATGGGATTAGCGTTTTGTGGTTCGTAACTGGGGTACAAACCACGAAAAATCCCAGCTGATAATCCATTGTTTTAACTAGTTAACCGACTCTATGGCCCATCTAAGTAGAGAGTTTAATCCAACAAAAAAGGAGATGTGTCATGGGGTATGAGCAACAATACATGCCATATATGACGTACTGTTCTCGGGATTTCAAAAGCCGACATTGGGATTCAACCAATATTTCACCTACAAAAATGACGATTCAGCTACCAAACATTGGGAAATACATGACCTGGGTCTGGGTCGAGTCATTGGGTACCCCTAAATTTGGATGGCGAATACATCTGGAATACCAAGATGTACGTAAAACAAGAAAAAACTCTGGTCCCCTAACCGAACATTTTGTCCCAGACCTGAAGTTTGGATAGTTCAGGTGGGTCAGGTCTGTTGTATAAGCACCACTCCCAGTGGTTTCGCTTTAGCTGTAGAGGAACTATGTGGATCTTGCGTGACTGAGGAAGTGTGCTTACTTGATGCTACGAGGGCCCGTCCCGCAAGAGGACAATTTGAATGAATGTGGTGTGCAAACAAATTGGTGAGAAAGCCATTGGGTACTCCAAGATTTTTTGTTGGGGAATCCAGGGCGTGATCCATCCTCACCAATGATGTCCTGAGAAAAATGAAGGGGCTGATTTGATGTTTTATCCATTGCGAATTTGGTTCATCTTTTCATTTACAATGGTCGAATCTCCCCTTTTGGTTGGCTAAACCCCGATGTCCCATGTTGCTAGTGATCTAAATAGTATCATATCCGTATATTTTCAGACCATCTCCGGCTGAATTATCATGATTCACCAACCCGAAATATCCACTATGATACTATGACCATTTGGGGGTGGCTCCCTCTACCCATCCCATCAATCTAGATGAAGTACAATGATTCACGAACCTGAAAAGTCATGCGTCGGAGTGAGGTCGGAATTTATCAGATATATCAGACATCCTCCCGTATTGATTGGTTCAATCCCAATGACTCTGTTGGTTACTAGCCCCATGAAATATCCCCATTGTAGTATATAGTGGTTTTGTTTCCCCAACTATTCATTGGTTAAATCCCAAGTTTGGCAGGTAAATCTCTGCATTATTCTATATATAATATATATCATATTTTATACTATATTGATCATGTTATGTACACATATATCATCTGGTTTATATGTTCTATATTTACATATCATATATGTTATATCATATCATCATTGGAGTCATTTACATAGTTGGTTTATATCACCATCCCATCACCGTAACATCAGTTTCTGCCACGCTCACCTGTCTTGCCGAAGCGGGGAAAGATGATCCGCAGCGGCTGGCTGCGATCCACCCGTTGCCACAGGTTGCCTTTGCCTTTCCCGAGGCCTTCGCGGGGTGGAAGCTACAAAGGTGGTACAAACGGAGACCGTTTGCGAAACAAAACATGAGCGATCGGCAAAACCTCAATTGAAAAATTTGCTCTTCCAGACTAGGTTATCGTTTTTGGGAGTTCACTATATCGTTTTCCAATAAATCCTGACTA
>BGPT01000396.1:119397-147500 GCA_003297045.1 Symbiodinium sp. clade C Y103
AGTTCATATATCGTTTTACAGGTCAAATGAATGTTTTTACATGAAAGAGCCCTCGAATACATACCGAATACACGGAGAGTTTAGCCTATTGCTCATATGGAGGTTTCCATAAATGGGGGTACCCCAAATGGATGGTTTATAATGGAAGATCCTACTAAAATGGATGGTTTATAATGGAAGATCCTACTAAAATGGATGGTTTATAATGGAAGATCCTAAAGATCCTACTAAAATGGAAGTTACTATGACTAAAATCACCATATGAATCCCTATGGTTTGTCCCCATTCCCTACATCTCCGCCACGCCACCGTTGCCGCCAGTTTCGCGGCGCCGAGCCCAGGCCCCGCAGGTCCCACGTCCGGAATCCCAGTGTCGGGGCGCTCGCGGCAGTCCTTGCAGATGCACCTTGGGATTGGAAAAGATGGAAAAATCGATGGGAGATCTAGGAAAATCTGAGTATATACCTGGACATCCAAAAACCGCAGTTTTTTGGTCTGGACCGAAAACTAGCGAACGACCAAAAATCCAACAAATGCTGATTTTGCGATCTGTCAATACATTCGGACAGACCAAAAATATGACACAAAATGACGCAGAATAGACGCGAAAGACCAACTTTTTGGCACCAAAACTGTGTCGTTGAATCTATCACTCTTAGCACAAACCTGACTTTTAGGCCCGCACCCGAAAATCCACAAAGATGGAAAATTATACGTCTCAAGGACTGTCCAGGTATGTATATATATATAATTATATATATATATATAGAAAACATACGGTTAAATATTAAGGAATGCTGAAAATATGTGGGTATATAACCTTGGGTACAATCATGAGTATAAAAAAATGTGGTTTAACTGTTTAACCATCAAACATAGGGACTTAGATGGATTTAACTGCTGAACAATGGATGTTGGTGGACAATATGTGAGAGATATATGGGAACATCAAATATAACTAGAAATATAGGAACATACTAGAAACATGTTTTGGACACATATGTTTATTATGGGTGTAAAAGCCAACCAATTTATGGGACTATTTGAAATCATGGCGCTTTCAGCCAAATATGCAGGTTTCCTGGAATGATGTTCCTTTCAATCCAGTCTGGGACTAACAAAACATGGATGTGGTCCCACATTACCACGCGCAATAAAAAGGCAGATATAACATGATCTACTGCTGGTCTATGATAAAAAGGGATATGTTGATCAGACCAGCCACATGAGACATGCCACAAAACTAGGCTGAAGCTGTGCATATGGATTTTACATATTTATAGGTGATGAAATCCCATTAAACACCATTAAACTCCCATTCAAACACCGTAAAAACACCCTTGAAATCCCATCCAACATCTTTAGATTCCCATTTGAAACACCATAAAACCACCATGAGGTCACCATAAAACCAGCATTTTTTGCATCTCAGTCGCCCTGGCAGGTGCTTCTTCACCACCTTCACCGGCGCCGGCGCCACGCCGCCGTTGGCCACGGCGCCACTCAGCGCACCGCTGAAGGCGCCGCTCAGGGCACCGCTGGGGAGGCCGTTGGCGGAAAGGAAACCCGCCGCTGCTTCCAGGGTGCCTCAGGATGGGGGGATCTACTGGTGATTTGATGTTCAATGGGATTTACCCTCTGGTTATTTAACATAGCCATGGAAAATCCCTTATAAATGGAGGTTTCAATGGGACAATCATCCAAAATTAGCCATTTTCCATGGCTATGTTAAATAACCAGAGGGTAATGGTGATTCAAAGAGATTTTTTGGTGATAGAAATTTAGTGGTGAGATGCAACCTCATATATAGAACAATGGGGGATAGAACCATAGAACTAATGCTGATGATGGGATAATCTATGATCTAATCTAAGCAATATAGGAGATAGTAGATATATGTATATGTAATCTAAAAGAACCAAGCATGATGTACCATTGTTTTTTTCTTAAGCAGTCATAAGTTGGTTTATGAAGCCATCTAAGCACATTGGGGTAACTGGAGTGGGGAAAACATATCTAGATATAGCTCATTTTTATCTAATTATATATATATATATAAACGATTTTAACAACATATAACCATTGTTATAATGGCATAATAAACTAGAAACCATATATAGATAGTAGATATATTGATGTATATCAATGTATAAGCATATGGAACTATTCAGAAATATTAACCAACCATACAAGAATGGGCTGCAAAGTGGGGCCAAATGATGGGGATGGGGACTACAAACTATTGGAACTGCATCATGGTGCCAATGGCCAGCGATTGTTTTTAATACACCCTCCTTGCACGTAGTGAGCGTGCAAATGATGTAGCACAAGTGATGATAAGCTCCATACAAATATACCACCATAACCAAGGGTTTCAATCTTTTTGATTCCCCTCTGCCATGGAACATGACCCATGTGTAGATGATTTACCTATAGTTTCCATGGCCATTTTCCATGGCTATGCGAGTGTGGGAACGCAGTCAAAATTTCTGTGGCGTCATGAACTTGATGCTTTCATCCACCAGATGGCAGAAAGAGACAAACACAACTTACGCCATTCCAGTCAACCAAGGTGCCAGCGCGACAGTCCTATGGGTGACGAGACTTGAGATCAGCGTGGGAAAAAGAAGGGCACCGAAAGAGTACTAGGGACCATGGTACAATGGTGGTTGCCTGGTTCCCAGTAAGGTAAATATGGTATATAATGTACATACACATAGGAATTCGCAACAATGTAGTTCTTTTATAATGATTAGAATCAGATCCAAAGAGCTTGCCAACACATGAGTATGTACATACATATACGTTGGGATATGTTGTACCAATAATGGGATAATCACAGATAATCATGATTTAAGAAAGACACAAAAATGATGGTGACTGAGCTTGGGTAGCCCGCATGAACAAGTTGTTTTTCCAAGTAGAATATCGAATTGGCATTGAAAACCAAAAAAGTAAACCATTATTGAACCTACCATTCACCCAGAGTTACCCGTCATTCATTAGTTGGATCTCCACTTTAGCTAGTTCAACTCTCATTTTTTGTGATGTTTTGCTACAATACATCCATGAGTAACTCTCAAATAGCTACTTCAACCAACATTCCGGAAATGCCGCTTTATGAGGATGAACATGTCGCCATAGGAAAAAAAACACATGGGAATCGGTCGTCGAAGTCGGACCCCATCGCTCCTTGCACATACATCCTGGCAAATGCCCTTTGGAGTTCGGCATGGCCACGCTACAGGAAAAGTATGAAAATCAATTGACTATCATTGTTTATTAGATTGTTTCCCACAAACCAATTCTGGGAGATGTGGTGGCTATGATGTTGCCGCTCATCTTAAATACCCAGTGATTTCATGAGATTCCATGGTTAGTTTTAGATACACAATCGAGGTTGTTGGTTGCTTCTATTCCCCCAAAAATAGACATATCAACCGACATCTGTAGACCTAGACCTAGACCTGTCGCGTCAGGGAACCCTTGGTGGTCAGAATCCCTTGATACACCGTGGAAAAACATTGGATTCTGCGGTCAGTTTTTGTGGTACCCCCCAATTTTTTAAAAAACCGTCTCCAAGGACCAGAAAAATGGCTGGCTTTATTGGACAGCCTCTGGGGGATACCATGAAAAACTTTTAGAATGTGAAACCACCAACAGGTTTTTAGTGTAATATATTGCAATCTTGTGGGATACTCTAAACTCCAAGGATTAGAACGATTCTTTGTAGTTTAATTCATTAGTAGGCATGGCAATGAAAAAAGAACTCATGCAAAATGATGTACCCTCTATATGCAGGTCATGTTCTTAAGGAAACCATGGGTTTTCCACATCTTTTTGTATGGTTACCCTGCGGTAAATCTATCATATCCTGGCTAGGAGGATGCATCTACAACTGATCTGCTACTACTTGAGCCTGGGAAAATGAACCGGAGAGCTATGGCAGCTATTACCCTGTCGTTATGACTAACATAGCCATGGAAAATGGCCATTTATAGATGATAAATATGGTAATTTCCCTACTACAGATGGTGATTTTCCATGGCTATGTTAAACAACCAGAGGTATCCAAATTGTCTCATGATTTCTAGTTAGATAGTGATAAAATCAATTGTTTCTCACGTTTGGGCGTTACATGGCGTTTCTATATCTGTAGATGAATTATAGAGAAAAAATATATGAAATAATATGAGCTTGAGATAGTTACCATTACTAACCATTATTTACAGTGGCGTCGAGACATGAGGTCTTTATAATCTATACTGTATATTATCCGTATATATATATATATATAATAATATGGTTTTCCTGCAACACTATCGATTCAATCACTTCCTGAAATGAAGCTATAGAATGATATGGCCAACAAACAAGCAAGCTAGAATAAAGGACATCAAGCACCAACAAATCGTATATCCTGCCCAATCAATTTTCCCACCTCAATGATGATCTTACGCTAGAATTCACGGTAGATGAGATGAAAGAATTAGAAACAAGCAGGCAAAATAGATGAACACATTGGTTTATAATTGTCTATATAATATCAAACTGATCTACCCTTGTGAACATGTCAAGAAGCAAACTATTTTGTTGGGTGCTTCGCTCCGCCACACTCACACTGGGAAAAAGCAGCTGCAACGATTCTGACACTGATAATAAACAAGCAGAATAACACTTGGATAGCATTGGATGCGTGAAATAGCAGAATACCCAACAGAAACATATGCCGATATGGTTGAGTAAGAAACCATGGCGTCAAACAGAGAGGATATATGATATATATATATATACATATATATATATGTATATGTACATTTATAAAGCATGGCGCAAGATTCCATAAGTCTGTTAATAGCTGGATAGAAACTATGAAAACTCTTGGTGGCATTCACGCAAAGTCAGAGGCCTACCCCCATTTACCTACCATTTACAAACTTCAAGCGTTCTCGAAGTATCTTATGTCACTGCATTGGTTAATGCGAACATTTACAGGAAACCCCTATATTTCATGGGAAAATCCATGGTTTCCGGTTACAATTTTCCCATTCACCAATCCAATGATTATGTGTTCAAGGAATCACCTCACTTTCGCCACGCTGTTGGTCAGATCCTCACAGTCCTTATTTTCACCACTCCCAGTGGGCGGCTTGAATCGATGCAATTGGATGGAGATATAACTGGCCGAAAATTTCCGGAATTTCCGGAATTTGCACAATCAGTGAACATCCATATGTTCTGGAATAGTAGCCTTTCCCAGTTTTCTGCGTGAAATCGCTCTTTTGATTGATGTGTCTACGCTTGATAGTGTATCGCAGAATAGGGCACCTCAAAAGGAAAGATCCTGAAAGTAACCATTTTCCACACTAGTCTTCCTTTGAAACTTCCAGAATGGGTAATGGCAGATGATCATTTGCCTCGTGAAATTTGTCGTTTTGGGTTATCCACTATTTTTCTGGATAAATTACAATAGTTCACTCACGAACCTGAAATGAGGCGTTTCCCTTGAGCAAAGGACGCCACTTCCAACCTGAAATAAGGCCAACTTCGGATAGTTTATATATTTATATGACATTATATGACCATCATTCCAGTGACGTCGCAGAGAGGTCGTTAAAATCTATCCACCATTTTTTGAAGAACAGAGATCAACAAGCATCCCATTTTCCCCATGATGTATTGTAGGTACTATACCCCCATTGGTTTACTTAAAAGTTCATTGTTGTTATCAAAATTATTGGTCAAATCCAATTTGTTGTTGCTTAACTCCTACATTTTTTTGGACACCCCCATTTTATCTTTAGTTGAAACATATTGAAACCACATGTTCAATCTTTGATTAAATCCGAATGTCTTCACGATCACGTTGTGACGTTTTTATCCCTTTTGGGGGTGCAGTCAGAGTTATGAGTGGGTACAGCTATGATTCTCAATCCCATAACTTGGGATATTACAGTATCCCAAAAGGCTACTGTATAGAAAATAAACAGATTTTGTTCCACTTACAATTGGAACATATTGGAACTGCACTTCCAAGCTCCCATTCGTCGTGCCCCCAAGACTGCACCTGCTTTCAAACGATGAACCTGCCAGGTTCTGACGATTTGAGCTGCGGAACCACCCTGGCTGCTATGGGATATATTGGGACCGGGATATAGTCGGATATTGGAATAACCAACCAAAGTGGAGATACAATGATCATATAGTGGGATAAATTAGGGTATATATATATATATGTATATTATTATTATATATATATATATGTATTTATGTATATATATATATTTATATGTATACATGTAACAAACAAGATGAGATGGGTGTGGACATTAACCACCGATGGTAAGCACCAATAATCAGCAAGAAAAAGGATGTATATCACTGGCAAGCAATGGGTGCATGTTTTTTTTGACTGGGATGGGCCACAGAGGAAGTTTGCTGGCTAGTGTCTGGCTTGTATCCCCCTTATAACTGGATATACAGTATGGATGATAACTCAGTTTTTTCTTCCATTTAACTCACCCAAAGACCCATCTAATTCATTGCCAGTATACTTAAATTTAGAAAACACGCACACACACATATATATATATATATACATATTATATATATATTATATATACTGTATATATTGTATATGAATGTAAATATGTATATGTATATTATATATGTGTATTTTTCAATCCACCAGAAGTTTCTTCAATCCTTTCCCCAGTGAAATCAGACCACAAACCAAGGCTCCTCCTCGCTCAGCCCATCCGCCACACTCTCTCGGACTGCACTGATGCAATCTGCGCAGCGGGGATGGAGTCTGCAATGTGGGGCCCCTGGTGATAGCGATAAAAAAGACATGGGAAAATGGGTGATTTACTAGATATTTACAGTAATAGTCTAGTGATTAATGATTTTTTTTCAATGATTCTATTACAGTTATTATATTATTAGTTCTATCTATTTACAATACCCTCTGGTAAACTAACATAGCTATGGAAAATCACCATATTTAATGGGAAAATCAACTATTTCTATGGCCATTTTCAATAGCTATGTTAGTTTACCAGAGGGTAACCAGAAGAACCATTGGAAAATGGTGATCGAACCAACAAAGATGGGAATTTCATGGGATTCATCAGGGATTTGTAGGTGATTTGTGATAGCCAAGTTGGTGAACGAAACTCCAATACAGTTCATGATTCTGACGACTAAACTATATTAATGGGTTTTATAAACCAACAAACCCCACTGAGCCACCCACATTGTAGGGACATCAACAAAAACCTCTATTGTTCCAAGAGTAAACCCCATATCTGATGGCAAGATCCGAAGGTTTCCAAGCTTTTGTTGGTTTATTGTTCACAGTTTTTACATGTTTATATCCCCCGGCAAATGTCATTATAGAATGAGAAATGAGGTGATTGAGGTGAATTAGAAACTGACGTATATATTTCTCATTGTCTCATTCTGGTTGTCAAGAGGAAAATGAATCATTTTCAATATCTGGGTTGGAGTGAACATGATTTTTTGACATTAAAACAATGAGGTCTTGGAGGTGCCCCATAGTTGACTCAGCTGGTTTAAGGTTATCGAAGATATCGATATAACTTTGGTAAACACCGACCTAGAACTGGGGGGCATCACATTGCACGATTTTTTTTCCCAATTCTAATTTTGGTACCCCCAATGATCAGGGGTTAGCAAGATCCAGGGCTGACACTAACCCTGGTTTACATTAATTCCTTTCTCGGAACATTATGAAATCCTGGTGGAATGTGATGTATTTATTTTCTGGGCCCATAAAAGGACATTACTTGGAGGATCATCCCACTTTGCAACTGCTTAATAACTCTGGTTAATAAGTCTCCCAAATGGGTTATCCCATGTATAAATGGACTATAAATTATGGTTGCTAGCCACAGTTATGGCCCTTGACAGCTATAAATTGGATTATTTATAACTCCTGCAACCAAGGTTATATATCATTATTATAAGCCAGATATAACAGTGAAGGGCTATAACTGCAGTGACTAAGTGGGATAATCCTCCAAGTAACGATCAACCACCAGGGATTCGGATGAGCTCGCTACCTGAGCCTAGTAGAACGGCCAGAAGCGCCAGCACTGCGCGCGCCATGCCATCAGCCTAACAATGTGGACAACGTGACCGGATCAGATGTTGTTGGGCTTTATTCGCCACCAAAAAAGCAGGATTTTACCAGCAAATATGAGGTTTCAATCGACAACAAGGTGAATCTATGTGAATCTATGATTGATTTATGGTCGGTTTAAGTAGATAAGTCGACCCAATCAGAATGGGTGTAAGTATACATCAAACATGAGTAAACTGGGTATATAACCAACAACAATCCAGGTTTCTGGCGGACTATAGCTACAGTCACAACAATCCCGCGATTTGCAGCCCCTTACCGAGCCTCTTCCGACCAAAAAAACTGTGCCTCGGCGCAAATCAGCGAGTGCGTGCTGGAATGCTCTTCCAGCAGGTGGATTGAAACCACTATTGGTTGTTGATTATAGGAGGTTATACTACTAAATATACCCTCTGGTAATTTAACATAGCTATACATAGCTATTGAAAATGGCCATTTATAGTTGATTTTCCCATTAAAAATGGTGATTTTCCATAGTCATGTTAGTTTACCAGAGGGTACTACCAAAATCTACTAAATACATCTAAATACCCATATGCTCCACCTACTGAATAATTATTGAATGTTTGCCAACATTTAGCCCCAGATAGCCCCAGAATGCATGAACATTGCCATAAATTGGGTATTCTCAATTTCTGGACAAACCCAAATTAGCTTTACAACCCACCAGACAGAAGGGTTCCACCCATCTGAGTAGTTTGCTGTTCCCGGATTTCCAGGCGTTCAGCCTGTGCAAATCAAGCCACTTGGCAAACTCGAAGACGACTATGGAGTTCCGCCTGCAACTCATGGGCGGACGATCTTAGAATCTTACGACGGGGTGGGGCCCACCCGATAAGTTCCTAGGGATTTGTAGCGGAACTTAGCTAAGATACATGGAAAGATCAGATGTAAAATAGGCTTTATAGATAGGCTTGAGTTGGTTGATAACCAGGATTACTATGGTTAATGGGAAATATATCTGAAATTAGTTTGGTGAATAAAAACCAACGGACATCAACGAACATAACTGGGGGCCCCACATTGTATACCATCACGCTGGCCTGGTGTGGCTTTCCTTCTGGTAATAGCAATTCTGAACAAGACGACAAGGCAGTTTACAGCAGGACCACGGCAATCAAAAGTTGGGTATCATCTGGGTATGGCTCAAAATTGTAAACCCTATAATTCGTTGGTTTATATTAATGTACTATTAAAAATGACCTGATTTTGAGTCATAGCCATCTAACTGCATTAAGATATCCACCATAAATTCTGGTCTTAGTCATTGCAGGGCCCAACATGGTCCCAAGCCACGTAGAGGGGCACGACATGGAACGACCATCGAGGCTTTCCGAGGCCTAGGAGTCCGATGTGCCAAGCGCCGATCGTTGAGAGGCTTGGTCCACGCTGGGCATCTCGGTGAGTAGTGTTCTTTCAAAAGTTGGTTTATAACTAGGTCAAGTATGGCTTATGGTAGATATATCTATAGTTAATGGGGCTTATAAACCAACTTATAACTAGGGGGCCCCACATTGTAGTTTGTCCACTGCTTGCAAGAAAAATAAAGGTGCTTCGGCCGCAGCTGGTTCTGGGGTGCCATTTAGACTTGGATTTGCTTAAGGACTCAAGGACCCCCCCGAGAAAACGATCTATTTAGATTCCCTATTTATTTGTGGTGGATTTCCCATTGAGGACACGAAAAAAAAATCATCTTCAGCAAATCCAGATATTGTATATTCAAAATTCCGTACCTGATGATCTGCAGGTGTCCAATATTTCTATCTGATGGTTTCTAGTTGGATATGCATCTGTATCTGTAGGAAGATATTAGAATGGTGGTCTTATCCCATTTACAACAGGATTACCCTCTGGCAATCAAACATGGCAATGGAGAATTCACCAGTTAGTTCGACTATGTTCCCGTTCAAATGCCCATTTCATGTTCGTTTACAGAAGGGTTACTTGGAGGATCATCCCACTTGGTAAGTGGTTAATTGTTAGTAAGTCCCCTAAGTAGGGTTATCCAGTTATCCCATTTATAAGTGGGTCATGACCCCAGTTACGAACCAGTTACTAAGTGGAGTGATGCTCCAAGTCTATCCAGTGGTAACTACAGGATTATCAATTGGCTCCCACACATGGAAAAGCCAAGGTGCCACTCATGATTTGTAGTGGGGACCCCTAGTTATGTTTCTTGGTTTATAAAGTCATAGGTATAAGATGGTATGAGTCTAGTTTAACTACAGTTGAAAAATAGTTATGCAAGTTGCAACATGGTTATGATCTAGTTAACTATAGTTACACGATGTTATAAATAACTTAAACCATAGTGAAACTGGAGTTATGTTCACCAAGTTTGAGATTTCGTAGGTCACAGAGGCCCCTCTTTGTCGATTTCCGTCCAGGGGTTTGCCTTACATTCCTCCACCCAATGGCTTTTAAGTTCATCAAATCCAGTCACCTAGTTCATCCCAGGTCTATTTGTTGTTCGACCCCACTCGGTACGGTGATGTTACTATACTATGAGTAATGTGAATTGCCATCTATTACTTACTTGGTACAGTGATGACAAAGTTGGCAATATAACCATCATATCCCAACTGTAATCACCCCATATCATGATGTCATTTAATTACTGTGGATGGAAGAAATCCCGAACCAGTTGGTAGATGGGCACAATGCCATTACAATCCCATTGTTTACTAGTGTTTCATAGTTCACAATAGAAATCCCAGCTGGTGCAGGATTTCGCAACCATCCACAGTATGAATTATAACCTGCTATGGGATTATAACCCCATAAAAAATTAACATATACCCTCTGGTAAACTAACATAGCTATGGAGAATCACCATTTTTAATGGGAAAATCAACTATAAATGGTTAAATTACCAGAGGATATATATATATATATATATCATAGAAATAACCACAGAAATCACTGGTATTTCAGGCCTCACCTGTATACCCTGCTTGCTACTGTAGCACGGACCAAGGTCCGGTTCGGTAAACCAGCACTTCGCCCAGCTCAATCGGTCTTCATGGTTCAATCTGAGAAGAGATTCAAGGCCATATTGGGGATGATTCCATATGGCTACGAGTCAAAACCCTGGGACGCTAGGTACCCCAAAATAGCTGGTTAATGGATGTTTATGTTGGTTTATAACTAGGTCAAGTATGGCTTATGGTAGATATATCTATAGTTAATGGGGCTTATAAACCAACTTATAACTAGGGGGCCCCACATTGTAGGCCCCATATGGAAATAATTGCTTTTGACCCATCCCCATCCCTATGTTTCTGGTGAGCTCAGTAAAGGGGCGCCTGGTTTCGCGACTTGGGCCGAAACCGATCGCGACTTGAGCCGAACGACGACCATTTTCGGTCACCACTTAGAGATCTAACCATATAAACGTAGATAGAACCATGTATCACCGCAAAATCCTTCAATAAAATCATAGCCTAAGCCTCATAAATAAGAGTTTGGTGTCCCACTTCCTTGGCTAAGTTGGTTGATATATTTGAAATAATATCACAAAACTAATTGAGTGAGTTTGCAAGCCAACTTATGACTGTGGGGGCACCACCTTGTAGAATAGGGTACAACCACCGCCCCACTAGCTTATTATACCGTCAATTTTGTGCATCCAGAAATTGCCATCATATGAGGTATCTCCAGTTTTGGTTTGCTGATTACCTGCTAAAAGTCTTTTGGGGCAAAAGCAGCAGATCCATATTAGCTATGTGAGTATAAACGCATTCAAGTAGATTACTGATTACTCAAATATCTAACATAACGAAACCATCTTGTAATTCCATTTATAATTGATAATGCGTGATTCCAAACCATTACGTATAATGACATAGCTATTACTGATAAAAACTCAACCAACAGGCAATTGGCGTGCAACTGACAAGGAATCCATCTAACCGAATGTAACCCCTAGAACAGAAGAAGCAACGTGACAACACAACATACAAAATGGATCAGAAGTGTGGATAGTCAAGAAGTGCAGAATAGGCTGCCCCATGCCTTGGATGGTAAGGCATCAACTCAATGAAACCAACATTGAAAAACAGGGATACCCTCTGGTAAACTAACAGTTTGCTCTTGAAAATGACCATTTACAGTGGATTTTCCAATTAAAAATGGTGATTCTCCATAGCTATGTTAGTTTATCAGGGGGTACAAATTGGATACAAAGTGACACAAATTTGGTAATTCATATGGTTCCATGCTGTAGTTATCTACGAATCTCACGTGAGATCTCCTCAGATCTTCCCATGTATCCCATACTTGGGTCCATCCCATGATTCATAGATGAAACATCGACCCAAACATGCCGTCGCTTTCCCGGGTCGGGTCACAGGAATCAGGTTCAATAGCGAAATATCTGCAATCTCCGGCTGGTGGGAAAGTGATCATCCCAGGCAGACACGGAAAATGAAACATATTTCAAACCACCAAGCTGTAATCATATATGAGTTTGTCTGAAAATAGGGAATATCCAATGAATATCCACAAATAGTCATTTCAATAGGGAAAAGGATGATAATCCATTGGAATTGGGGGGTACCCTATTTTCAGACAAACCCATATGATATCCCTCGCTTTTCTGGAAAGGAAGAACAAAAGATCTGGAAACATGAAGTGAAGTTTGGACCAATTCCTCTCCCCCTAACCATCACTGAAGGCCGCTTCGTCATTGCGAGGTCTCTAGAATTTGCCCATATCTATGGCCATAATAACATGCCAGATTTCAAAGTTAGTAAACAATTCAAACACAAAACGAAGTCACCCACTTTACCCAGCTACCCTGGACATCACCATCTTTTTACCCATGCATTCGCGGCGAACTTCACTGTCCATTTGGCGGCTGGATGCTCCTGAGAAATTTCAGGCGCAAAGCCCACCCCCACGTAAAATGGGACTTGGTTATCCCACTTAGCAAGTAGGAAATGTCTCTGGTTAGTGGGATAAGTAGGGTATATCCACTTGTAACTAGGGTTATGATCTAATTACTTACCAAGAGGGATGAGCCACCAAAAAATATCCGAACATGTACATTCCAGCAAGGTTTTGTTTCGGGTGGTATCATACATGTATATATATATATAATTATATATATATATATATTGTGTGTGTTTTGGCTGTATATCCGATAAATCCCCACTTCGGGGTTAAACCATACCAGGACCCCCATCTGCAAAGGGTGAACCTCCTACTTGGTAGTGTTGATTCTAGATCCCATACCCTCTGATAATTTGTTACATAGCTATTGAACATTGCCATTGATAGTTGATTCTCCCAGTAAAAATGCTGATTTTCCATAGTTATGTTGGTTTACCAGAGGGTATTCCATAATATCCCCTTTATCTCCCATGATATCCACACTATATGTCCATTGTATCCAATGACATCTGCAAAAAAATGATGGGTTTGAGCCATTTTTTGTCAGTTTGTTCATTTCTCTAAACCACCAAATAGAATCAACCGGAAAGGGATTTTCCATGATTTTCCCTTATCTTGGATTTGCTGAAGGAACCAAAGAAAAAAACACTCACTATACATTCCCCAAGTAATGCATGTCAAATTGGGAAAATGGCAAAAATCATCCAGAAACCGCCAATCCACAATGCGAGGCCCCCGAACGATAGCTAAGTTGGTTTATAACTAGAGTCAAGTATGGCTTATGGTAGAAATATCTATAGTTAATGGGGCTTATAAACCAACTTAGCTATCTAGGGGGCCCCACATTGCAGCATAGTTGAGTTTCCCATCAAAACCTTTACTTCTGGTGGATGTTCCGATATTTTGCCGGGAAATCCCATGAAGAAAATCGACACATGGAAACTTCTCCATCTTTTCTGGTTGGCTATCCTTCATTCACTATAGCTTTAAGATGCTGTAAGTATATACCATAATCCAAGAAAAGGTTTTCATTTCTCACTTGGGGTTGTAATCCGATCAAATCACAATGCATAACATAATACAGTTATGAGTTATGGATAGTTATGGTCAATCTTTGGTAGTCCACAAAACAAATAATCGCTTGGCGGTTGTGTTCTTTTCCAGCCCAAAAACTCAAGGATTGAACTACTTATCGAGTCGGTTGAGGATGAGAAGATTACCATTTTTCCTATGGTTTCCTGTGGTTTCCTATGGTTTTCCATGGTTTCCTGTCGCTTCTTAACGTTTTTTTTTAAGCGTTTCACCACGGAAATACCCAATTTTTCCAGTTGGTTCTCCCATATGTCATCCTCACCGTGACCTCCTCTCCGCGTCCTTGGCTCCCGGCGAACGGCTCGTTTTAAGTGTCGTTGACTCAGAAACCACCGCGGAGCTGAAGGACCATGTGCACCTGATGCCCCGGTAGAACAAAGGACCAGAAACAACGAGATATGCCGTTGGAGGGAATAGGACTATAGTGAACACACTTAAAATCAGAGCTAATCATAATAGGTAATACGAATTGATATAAACACTATGAAGATCTATTATATCACTATTGATCATAAATGGAACATTACAATCATATAGTTAAAATCAAAAATGATTTTATACTTGGAATTCGAATCCATTGCGCTTTTATTCACGTATGAATGGAATAAAATCATACTGGGTGTATGAACATAAATACCAGAAAAGATTGGGATTCTTAATCCGTCAAATAGGTTTGTCTAACCTTGGATATACCACTTTTTTTTTTAAAGAAGGGAAAATCGCGAGAAACCATGGGGGGACGGGGTACCCTGTGAATGGTACGATCATAAATCATCGACCATGCGAGTTGAGCTAAGCCATCAATCATGGGTGAATCTAACAATCAATCGTGTGGTGTTGACCAAGGAAAGATCCCTGGGGGATAGAGCAATGTTTGGCGATTCTTCTCATATTCGACAGGAAATATATCTACACATCTCTACAAGGCTTTCATATGCTTTTGCAACCAGTCAAGAACAGTTGCTCAAACCCCAAAGCCAATTGTTTCAACCAGATTCAATTCATGTTGGGCCAATGCAGGGTATTCTTTCAAGTTTCAAGATTATTGACCATTACAATGAATACTGAGATTCTCCCAAACATGTCCAATGACATCCCCATTGTGGTTAGTTTACCCCATGATTCCCCCATTTAAAGTTTAAAAGCAGATTCAAACATAGATTCAGATTCAATCAATGCCATTTTCGTGCGGTTCCTGCACCACAACCAGGTCACCCGACAGTACTGCCGGGCTTCACATTGTAATCATTCAGAGTGCATTCGTCACCTTAGAGATGGGTGAAAAAAGACTGAAACTTCGGATTGAAAGGTCAAAGGAAGTAATGTCAAGGTGGGATTTTGCTAAACCCATGGTTTATGAAAATCATGGAGAATTCCCCAAATAGTGGTTGACAGGAAAACCATTACTAGGGGGTGAAAATTAATCCTACCTTGACATTACATCACACACACACAGATTTCGTGGATACAACAAGGACATACCCAGCACCAATGATGAACTTACAAGGCAGCAACATCGCTAGCGACAAAAATCCACTCCAAGTTGTAGATCTTATCCCCGTGCTTGTTGCCTCAATCACCTCAAAATGAGGTCGCTCAGATTGCCAGTACTGGAGTGGTTTGATGCGGGAAAAGACAAAAACGGTAGTGGATTATGTCTAAACTCCCAACCAAAAAAAAAAAACACAACGGATCCATCCGTGGCGAATCCATGGATTAGGCCCGGTTACCCTCCGGTGTCATCAAACGTGGCTCGAAAATCCACCATTTATAAATAATCACTGGATTGGTTTAAGGAAAAATCTACAGGAAACCATGGTTTTTACCATGAAATATAGAGGTTTCCTGTAATTTTTCCCTTTAACCAATCCAATGAGATAAATGTCCCACTGAAACCTCCATTTCGTTCGGGGATTTCCCCGCAGCCACGTTTGATGACACCGGAGGGTCGTCTGCCCAGTGGCTCATTTGCTTCCCACTGTAGATGAGACGGATCCTTAGGATTGGACCGGCGACACCACCGGGAGCTGGATAGCGTTACTGCTACCATGATGGTTGGATGCTGAAGTAGTATAACTACTTACATACTATGGTTATCTATGGTTATGCTATGTTATGCTACTTATAACATCTCTATATATATAGTAGCTATAGCCAATGGGTATTTTAGACCAACAAACATAACTCGAGGGCCCAACATCGTGGATGAATGAGATACTGATCTATGTTTGAGGTCTGTGCAAGGCCTATATGTAAGGGAACATTCTCTAATCAAATATGGCATGGGCAAAGGACCTCCATTTTGGGGACCTGAAACTGCCATTGTTGGGGTGTCCACAACAGAAAATGGACTCTGGGAAGAGTCGATGGTGACTCTTCTCCACACGGGTTCGTCTGAAATTTGGGAAAATTCGATCATCACTGGTTTCTCGGGGTTTTCCCAACCCAAATTCTTGCAGATTTCATCTCTGCCGGTCTCCAGGGGTCCGCTTGTTCTGCCTATCTTGAGATGTAAAAGTGCTTGGTAGAAATAATTGAACACCTGTCTCAAATGTTGGTACGACCTCAGGAATTGAACATGGAACTCTATAGCATTACTCTCCGATTTTTTGACATAGCTATGGAAGCCATGGCCCATAGAAATGACATAGATTATTTTTTTGTGCTTTTCATTTCCATTTCACTAATTATAGTATAGATTTCCATTCAATGAAATAGATTATAGTATAAACGTTTGTTTTTTCCCATTAGCAAGTAATCAAAGGACAAATGGTTTCAACCCGATAATCATTTCTTATTGGGTTTCCAGCTAAGACTCTAGGAGGTTTTGTTGGTAATATCCCGTTCTGAAGATATCTGTGACTGATTGTTGAACGAAACACATGGGATGTACAAAGCGGGGCCACCAAACGATAGCTAAGTTGGTTTACAGCTCCAGTGACTTGACTTATGATACTTGCTACAACATGCTACAACTATAGTTGCATAGTGGGATTTATAAACCAACTTATAATTGGAGGGCCTCAGCTTCTACCTTTGGTGCTGCCCCAGTTTGGCATAGCTAAGTTGGTGGAAACAACGAATATGTCACCATGGCTTTTGGTATATTTATAACTTTATAACTTATAACCATAGTTCATTGCTAGTTATATCTACCACAAACCATGGTGAAACTCTTCCTCATGTCCACCAATTTTCCGATTCCGACCTGGCAAAGCAAAATTATTCAGTCCTCAAATCCCTATGATGGTGAAAGCACTTACAATGTGGGGCCCTCCAGTGATGTTGGCTTTTAAACCTCATAAACTCTATTTATAAGTACCGGAAACCATGTAGTTGTTGGAGTTCTCTTCACCAACTTGGCTATTGTAAACGCGGGCCCCATATTGTATGATGGTGAAAGCAACATTCTTTCAAGACGCACTAGCCATGAAAATATCAGGAAATGCAGTGTACCATTCTCCGGTCAACCTGCACTAGCCATCGGTGTCCAAGGGGCTGTTCCACTTGGATTCCTTCCTTCTCCTCGCGGTATCTTTAACATGTCCGAAATGAATGTCGGGATCAACATCAAACAGTAACTTGCAAAATTAAAATAGCAAGTATCATTCCTTTAATCTATGTGTACATAGTATATAATGTATTACAACGATGACAAAACAACTATCCATAAGTGTATAAACCCATACGATACTACAACTATTGCAAAACTTGATATAGTAAAGGTATAATACCGAAATACATACGTGGCTGATATCATAGCGAGCGACAAATTTTGCTCCTGGAGCGCCTCCTTCACATGTCGCACGGTGTTGTCCTGCACCAAACGACCATCACTGCCCCCCAATGTTTGAGGTTGGTCGGCCAGGAGATCGAAAAAGCAAGAGTTCACATGCTTATATGAATAAACCATGGGACACTGTGTATCCAAAGTCCTGCCAAATGTGATATGCCGTGAAAACTGGGAAAATCCTGGTAGAAAAACATGTGGAAAATCTTTGGCTGTGTCAAGAATGGGGTCTAGCCCCAAATGGCAGCTTTAGTAGTGAAAGCAATGATAAACCAAGTTAGGATTTGTTCCCAAATGTTTGAAACAAACTCATATAAAAATCTATGAACCTATCACCAACCTGAATGTAATCATCCACACTGTACGACCCAACATCTCCATACTGATTGATGGCCCGTCCCCTGTCCAGCTCAAAATTGAAGTTCGTCTTTCTTCCCGTCAAGGTCTTGATGAAGATCTGCATGATCTCCTCAAGGTGGTGCCCCCTTTAGATAGCTTGGTTGGTTTATAACTAGGTTAACTATATAGTTTATAGTAGATATATCATGATATATCCATAGTTAATGGGGCTTATAAACCAACCTTTTTCAACTGGGGGGCACCACCTTCCATGTGTCTGGGACTCATGTGATCAGCCATTGCGAAACAGATCATCCAACCGGAGAGTAAGAGGTCAGTAACCCATCTATGGTGGGACTCATTCACCATGGGTATTAATCACTTACCCTCCGGTAAACAAACAGTTTGCTATGGAAAATCACCATCTTTACTAGGTATTCATCAACTATAAATAAATGGGCCATTTTCAATAGCTGTGTTAGTTTACCAGAGGGTACGAGGACTGTGGGATGATCCTCCAAGTATCATGTCAGCAACACAAAGCCGGTTGGCTCAACTCAATCTCAAAGCTCTTTGTCAATTTTGGGTTAGCACCCAATCATTCCAAGGATGTTATGAACAACTAAGTAATTGAAACCAACAACCATAGTCAGTGCTGTCGTCCAATTGTGGTTACCACTTACACCCTCACATGCCCAACATGGTACAAGATGCTGTTCCCACTGTGATGTTTGTTGGCCTATTCACGCAGGTGACTACTTCGATATATCTACCAACAATCGTAGTGATGTGAGTTACAAACTGACTTGGATTACGAACTGACGCACCAAATTGTATCCACCATTTTCAGACAAATGTGGCGGAGACCACTTTCAAATAACATCTGTTGATGACATCCCTTGTACTGTCGAGGGCTGGGTCAGTTTGACCAAGGGATCTATTACAATGTTGGGACCCCAGTGATGTTTGTTGGTTTATAAACCTCATGAATATTGTAGTTAAAAGCATCATATTCCGTAGTTGTAACCAACTTAGCGGATGGTGTTCCTTTGAAACAAAAACATGGATTGTCCATTTATATTAAAAGAAACAAAGAACAAAAACACATTGCCAGGCTAGATTGCCAGGGGTAGAACATCTCCAGCCAAATTCTTGCTCAAGTCCTCAAGTTCCTCCCTTTCTGACCACTTTTCTTGATCCTACCACCCCAAGGCTACTTCCCTGCGCCTTTCTTCGACTTCGCAGCTGCCTTTTTTGAATTTGTTTGGCCTTCGGAGGATGAGTCGCCAGCGCCAGCTCCAGGGCATGGGGGAACAAACCGAACATGTTGCAATAAATGGGTTTGTCTCAAAATAGGGTACCTCAAAATCCCCTATAGTTTATCATTATTATCCCTCTTAAATAGCCATTTTTGGGGTAACCCCATTTCCAGACACACCCAACTTGATGTAAGTTGATGAAAATTGATAGTTTCCACAAAATCAACAATCATTTGTAAGGCTTGGTCAACGTGAAATCGCGATACATTGATATCCATGACTATCCAGATATATCATGTCATGATATTGCTATGTATGTATATATGTATATACAAATGTGCATGTAGTCAGTGAACATGGGTATCAGAGAGGCAAATAGCCTCTCTAAACAACAGTGATGTAAATGGACATATCCGCTATAACGGCTGCTTTCTTGAGATGCTAACACAATCAGAACAAACATCATCATCGGGGGAATCTGGGGGTATGAGAATGTCAATTCACCACATCTGGATCTGTGTTGAACCTGAGTTTCTCATGAGATTGTGCTCTCTTTTACCGCTCCATTCACTTAAATAGAGTATTTTTCAAAGACTTCTTGGAATTTTCCCAAACACGGATTAAGCAAAGGAATTTGATACACCCTACATACAGGGATTGATTATTGTTAACATTCCCTCCATAAGAGCCTATGTGTTTAAGGCCTAATCATAGAGCTTCCTGCCAAGTGCCATTCTTCCAAATACTATCTGGTTATTCAACATAGCCATGGATGGTTTTCCATGATTTTCCCAATAAAACCGCCATTTAGTTCGGGGATTCTCCATGGCTATGTTAGATAACCAGAGGGTAGATGCTGATGATTGAGTCCTCGATGTTGATAATGTAAACCCCTTTTCATTTTCCTAACCCAGTGAGCAGTCTTTTTCACACCATGGTGAAACTCGTGGAATGCTGGAAAGTTATTGGGAATCTGCATCATCCCTAGTCCATAGTGATGTTTGACTTCTATAAATCAAAGTATAATGCCCCACTAAACCAGTATCAAAAAAAGGGGCTGTAAAAACCACTGCTCAAGTACCCAAGCAGTGTTCAAAACACGTCTGTGATTTCATGATACTGGTCAATCGGGATACCCATATAGCAATTCCCAAAAAGATAGAAAAGTGGGTAACCTTAGCTAGAAATATGAAGTAAATATCATCGAACTAACATCCTGGAAACACGGTTCTATCTTTTTGAGGTTGCTGAAATGAAGTGATAATTCCCAATGTACGAAGTGCTATAACCCCCGAACCACTCATCAACCGCTGCCAATTCCACACCATAGCTCTGCCTATTGGCCAATGTCGTTTTGGGAAGAACTGCAGACTGCCACCTGAAACGTCGCCACGGATGCCGTGGGAATTGGAGGGTCAAATGTTCGAGCCTCTGAAAATTGATGAAGATTGAAGATGTTCCAAAACATGAAACCAGAATTATGGCTAACCTTGGATCCAGCCCTTAATTTTGGAAGGTGTATTCCAACTAACATGGCCACCACTCCAGTTGTTGAGGGTAAATCAGATACGTATAGTAGGGTAAGCGGACAAACCCTGAAGAATAGGATAGTGGGATACAAACATTGGATTGGTTGAAAATCTACAGGAAACCATGGATTTTCCTATGAATTATGGGCGTGTCCGGTGAAAATTGTCCCTTAAACCCAGTTCACTTGGTGACACCAAAACGCGGTGCCCCGGCAGTTGGTTGATCCATCCACCCTAAATCTGACAACCCAGTTGGGTTCGCGGACCTTTGAGATTCCGAACTGCGGTACATCGGGCTATTCTATGATATTCTATAGGAATTATGTATAATACTGTGGATGGTTGCGAAATCCTGCACCTTGGATGGTTGAAACCCTATAAGTAATGAATGAGATCACCTATCAACTGGTGATTCGGATTTCGCAACCATCCACAGTATGAAATTCATCAACTAAGATGACATTAAACTATAAACCAACTATAAATATTTATCACTATTTATCATATGTATATATATATATATGTAAAGTTATATGAAATTCATCAACAAGATGACACTAAACATACATAAACTACACAACTTCGCTGACCAAATTCCCCACCTTATTGGCCACGCGAGTCGGTTTTTCGCGAGGCTTGAGCCAAAAAAGCGAAGGCGTTGTGGGGTGATCTGTGATCCTTGCGAAGTAAATGATGAAGACGCCATATACAAAGTGGGGCCCCTGCGAAATCGCCAGGACTCTCATAACTATGGTTTATCATACTTATAACTAACTATAGTTAATGGATGTTACAAACCAACTTTTAATTGACTGGGGGCCCCTCATTGTATATAACTGTAACTTTAACTCATGTATCAGTTGGGATTCTTCAAATGTAAGTTGGTTCAAATACAGAGGATAGATTATCAACTTACCAAGTGCAAAATGGCAAATGTCATCCCTGAGTCATGCTTCAGTTCTTTGTTTTTTTGAACGCACCACTATTTCCAAATGGCATGAAAGACACCACATGGCATGTTAGGTGCCATGTTTCCGAATGGCATCGCGCTATGGTCCCAAGGACGAATCCCAGAAAAAAAAACCATGGCTTATGGGGGGTGTTTAAGATTATGGGAAAAGGATTATAATGGGAACTGGTCCTGTACACATGTTTATCAAGAACCAACAAATGCGGCGAAACCAGCCACTTCTGATATATGACTGGATGCTGGACCATATTCGCCAGTGATAGCATATAAACTTCATTCAGCTTGGTATTACAATGCGGGCCTCCCCAGTTAAACACCCCATTAGCTCTAGTTGTAAGTACCATACAAAATAGTTTGTTGCAGCCCCCTTTGCAGTGACATTGTTTGGTCCACAACCGTGGTTTTTGCTAGCGACGAATCACAATCCTCAACTATGAAATTGCTGGGGAAATCTCCATGGTTTCATATGGTCACTGTTCCATCTGTACCTATACCATCCTATACCTAGATACCTGGCAACCTGCAGAGCCAATTACTAAAAACAATTCCATTTACATTCATTTACCAACTTGCACAAACCAAGCACCACCGGTCCTAACTCCCTTCGTCGCCCTTGCAAAAGTGTTTTTTTTCGTTGCGATCTTCTCGAATCCTCCATTCGGATGCACGCCTGCCATGGTTCGGCTCAGATGGATTCAGTTGCTAGCCCCCTTGCCGTGGATCTGAACATCGGGAATTGAACCCCAAAAAAGTGCGTTTGGAGAAGGAAGATGATGTTTTCATCCACAACAATGATGCTTACCCATGGCAAACCCGCGGTAACCACCCACTCAACCAGTTGGTTTATTCAGAAATAGCGCTGATTTTTGGGTTCAGCCTCCATTTTTGCTGGTGTTCAAGTTAGCAAAAAGGGAAAAAGCCCATAAATTCCCCATTTCTTGTAGATTGCAGTATCCAATTGGAATAGAAAACACATCTTCAGCAAATCCAAAGTTTTTAAACCAAGATGTTTGCTGCTTAACCGGATATGCTTTGCTAAACCCCATGTCCATCTCAATCTTCCCCCCTATCCGGCTGGTGATGTGATGATCATTCTGGAAATTCTGCCTGAAATGTCTGGGCCAGCAGGCGTGGTTGAAAACAATGAAAACAGCGCAATTTGGCACCGATGATAACCTACTCATTTTTGCCGCTGGAATCCAATGTCGTCTCAGAAACTCCAAATTGCTTGCTAAATCACTAAATCCCAATTCGCCTGCTGATTGCATCCACTTAAATCAATGTCTTTCCCACAAATTCCCATTTCTTTGCTGATTAAATCCTATTTGTTCTGATATGAAAAAATCCCATTTTTTTTTTGTGAAATCCTATTATTGTTAGCTAGATAACATGTTTGCAGGTTAAATATCTGGGTTTGTCTGAAAATAGGGTACCCCATTCCATACCTTGATCAATCATCTTAATCCCTTTTAAGATTGCCATTTGGGGGTATACCAATATACCCCAGTATCAAACACACCCATTTCCATTCCATCAGATTCCCCATTTCAGTTCTCCATTGCTTGTTGGTTACAGTAAATACCATATTTGTTGGTCAAATCTCATTGTTTCTGGTGAAATATCCCTATGCTTGGCGCCTCCCAGTCCGCAACCAATTGCTTCATCCGCCCTCCGGCGCAGGAGCCTGACGTTTTTTTTTTGCTTGGCAAAACGTGGATAATTCGTTCAGAAGATGCATTCAAACCGCAAGATAGTTAGCTAAGTTGGTTTATAACTGGATTAATTGGGGTTTAGGGAAGTGATCATCTAGATATGTCCAAGTATCATGGCCCTGATAACTATCTGAAATAACAAAGTTTCATTATATAGATATATACAGCCCCCAAATAATGTATCTTTGTGGGGTTATCAAATATAACACTCATACTACAGTAATATTATATATAATATATCATAATATTACGTCCCGGTGGATCCAAACACTTCCTGAGAAGGTACTTGAAGTCCAAAATCCTACCCCAAAATCTTCCTAAGAAAGTCCTTGGATCCATAGGGCATAAGATTACACCATATTACCCTGCCAGTAAAATCACAAAGACCCTGCCAGATAGGGGTTGGAAGATTAGTTTCCATCAAAAAAGTGTGATTTTCAGGGTCGAACTGTTAATTTACCAGAGGGTAATGGTTCCTATAAACCATTAAAACCATATAGTAACTATGGATATATTCACCATAAACCCTGTCGATTACCATACAGTTGATGATGAATCACACACTATTATTGTATGGAATATCCCCAGTGGGATCTTTTTTTTTGGTTGATCGCTTCTACCTTCTACGACCACTGGAGACATTTCGTGACATCGGTCACTATTTCGAGAGTTTCTTTCAAAGTTTGATGGTGATTTAATGATGATGTAAAGGTGATTTAATGGGATGCAACAGGATTTGATGCTGATTGATGGTGATTTAATGGTGACTTCATGGTGATTGAATGCTGATTTAATGGTGATTTAGTGGCTTTTTTGAGCCCCCAGTGATTAGTGACTTGCTGGTGTATACACCTCATTCAAGTTATACGTAGAATAAACATGCATAAACCATAGTGAAATTGGAGCTGTAAAGCAACATAGCTATTGTTTGTGGGGCGCTGTATACACTACTTTTTGTACCCATTGTTTCCCACGACAGGCTTATGAAACACCTCCGTTCTATGGTCGCAAATATGTGGATTCATCTCCTACTAAACCATGGTTTCTTGGGGCTGTTGTTACTAGGGGGATGAGATTGTGCATATATATATATATATATATTTGTATATGTATATGATATGTGTATACAAATATATATATATATATGGAGAATTCACTACAATTATTCACTAACACTAGTCCAAAATAAGGCTCACGATCTTCCCATGTCGGCAAAGCTGGAACTATTTTGGATTATTTTGGATAACTGCCCTATGAACCGCCATTCCAGCGTTTCGTCACAGTGAGGTCACAACATACCCTCTGGTAAACTAACATAGCTATGGAAAATCACCATATTTAATGGGAAAATCAACTATTTCTATGGCCATTTTCAATAGCAAACTGTTAGTTTACCAGAGGGTAATTTATCCAGACAAATGCACAGGATACCGTAACTCCACCACATTGAGGGACTTCTTATCGCTTCTTCACCACGGATCCGGTGTCACTTTTTTCACTTTCGCCGGTGATGTCTCAGGGCAGAATTTCACCTGGTTGCTTGAGCCAAAGCCCCAAAAATCTCTGGGAATCATCCCCGATTGGGCTGGGTTATGGGCAAAAAATCAGGAGTTACCCCCATAGTTGATGGTAACCAATCCATTGAATCCCAGTTCTATGCTTATAAATAATCTTAAATAGAACAACCAATCTATGGCGCCACTAATTACAGTAAACCACAAACAAAAAACGTGGCAAATCCTCGAATGCAAATATGGAAACAAATCAAAAAATGCTCGAACCCACCGTTCAGTGACGCGCATGTGCTTGGACCAACAAATGCCTTCGGTACAAGAAGGCACCCACACCCAGAGCCAGCACCACGATAATTAGGATGAACCAAAATGCAGTGCCGAGTCCAGAGGGCTCCTGAGGGTTTGGCAAGATCCCCGAAGTTAGTGAAACTTTGAATGTGTTGCTGTAATCAGAAACAGCACCAAAACTGAATGGAGTTGTGTGTTATTATAATAGTCCATCCAAACAAATATGCTCCAATTATACTTACAATCGTCCATCCAAACGCATGTGCTGCTCTAATTGTATTTTCCTATCCCTTTAAGAACCCCCATATTTTTCTAATGGTTATGACCCCTCTGTAAGGGTTCAATCACTCAACAAACACCAAAACGTGGCAATCCAATCAGTCCAGAGAAATATCATCCAGTAATGTTAAGTCTTAGTCTCCCATTGATATCCCCGTTTTCTGACTGAACAATAGCCATCACTAGCCTGAATATAGCTGAAAGGCTTAGCCAATTGGCATGATTCTATATAAAAGATGTAAACCATCATTCCAGTAACGTCACGATGTGAGGTCACAGCATAATTCATCGAAAAAGAATCCGCAGATTCCGCCATAAAATCTCCCATAAAAGGCTCATAATTCTTACTGTTTTATCCGCGAAAAGAGATATAGTTCCCATTGGGCAAATTTGCACAATCACCTGAAACAAACTCAACGAAATCGATGATTTCCCCATCCAGGTTTCCACAGGTTCCACCGGTTTGTCATCGTCTGGCACTATGGGGTCGTGGACAGGCAGGAGCAAGGCGATGTATCTCGGATCTTCGTAGGGGAATTGATATTTCACCTCAGTATACGGGATTTCTTGGATTTTCATGGTGATTTTTCATGGGATTGTTCATGGGATTTTAGATGAATGCTGATGAAAAATGGCATTATAGTGGGATCTCATGGGACTTCATTGGACTTTATGGTTATATACCTACCAACAATAGAAATAAATGCGGCAAGTTGGGTCCACCAATGATGTTTAAGTTGCCTTTTGAAGTCTTTTATTACCATAAACATCCATAAACAATGTTGTAAACAAAGTAGAACCAAGTTGCTTATCTTGGAGCCCCCACATTTGTCACGAGGGAAACCTCTTTTTTTTGAACCCCGGAGGTTGGACCTGAGACTTCTGCAACAACATGGTCGCAGTTGAACCACCAACCGCAGTTCAACGGAATCTTCAACAGCAAATGTAAGCAAATGTGCCCACCAGCGAGTTACTGGTTGAGCCAATTGCAGTTGAACCACCTTGTTGTTGGTTGACTGTTGCTTGAACTTTCTATCCTCTTAACAACAACAATTTTCCCAACAATCCCTATTGAACCAAAACCCCCCCAGTTATGATTGTTGGCTTAGTTTCACCCCATGAGTACTATAGCTAGCTATAAAATGCTATAAACTAAAGCGTTGTGAAAGTTATCTTACCCAACTTAACTATTCCGTTTCGGGAGCCCCAACATGATATTCCAGGTTAAACACCTATGATATGCCCAATCTTTATACCGCGTCTAGCCATGCTATTCCCAACAACTTATTCCCACTATATATTCCCAATATTTATTCCCCATACTTATTCCCATCATATCTGGTTTTGTCTAAGAATGAGGTATATCCCCAAACGGTCATCTCAGGGAAAATTATGACCCACTGGATTTATGGGTACACTATTTTCAGACAAACCCATCTTTTGTTTCCCAATATATGCCCATTGTAGTCCCATTACATTCTCATTTATATAATTTTATATGGCATATACAATTATATAACTATAGCTCTGGGGTAAACAATCATTGAGCCAGAAAGCAATCTTTTGAACTAGGGGCACCCCAAATCATTAATTTTGATGGGACTTTCCACTGTAATCCATCCAGCTATTGGGGTATCTCCATTTATGGAAAACCCCGTATCTGAATTGAACCAGTGACCTTCACTTTGATCTCGTTGCATTTCGGAAGCTGTGCTGCATCCACGACAATCTTCACCACCTCCAAGGGCAACAAAAAACCAGAAAACTGGTCTCCAAAAACAATAGTTAGTGGACTTATAAACCAACTCATATATTATATATCCAAGTAAAATATAATAATTAACTAACCTGAAGTTAGGCTTATCCTTGGGATAATTCCTCTTACTAGCCAGTATTCCAGTAAGGGAGAACAGTGGGGTCGTTGTAATTTACCCAGATGCATGTGTATATGTACATATGTATGTATATATATATATATATATATATACAATACATATTGAATATTATCGAAGGAAGTTTAGAAGCTAAACCTTCCGACAGTATGGACAGATGGAAAAGCACAGCCATGAAGAAAGTCAGAAGAGAAGAGATGCAGGTGCGCGAAAAGGTAGGAAAGTCGCGAAACACTGTGTTTTTCCANTGGACAGATGGAAAAGCACAGCCATGAAGAAAGTCAGAAGAGAAGAGATGCAGGTGCGCGAAAAGGTAGGAAAGTCGCGAAACACTGTGTTTTTCCAATATTTTGTGGCTCCGGAGGGTCGAGAAGTAGGCTCG
>BGPT01000396.1:148213-186879 GCA_003297045.1 Symbiodinium sp. clade C Y103
TCAGTTAGTCAGTTAGTCAGTGAGTCAGTTAGTCAGTGAGTCAGTTAGTCAGCTAGTTAGTTAGTTAGTGACTTAGTTACTTAGTCAGTTAGTCAGTTATTCAGTTCGTCAGATAGTCAGTTAGTCAGTTAGTCAGTTCGTCAGTGAGTCAGTTAGTTAGTTTGTTAGTTAGGTTGTTAGTTAGGTAGTCAGTCCGTCAATCAGTTAGTCAGTTAGTCAGTTAGTCAGTTAGTCAGTTAGTTAGGCAGCCAGATAGATAGACAGATAGATAGGCCGACGCTCCANATCTGCTCTGCCATCCATGACTCACAACAACTCACCTCTCCTATAGTGTGCTATTCCTGAAACTTCCGCCACCGCCTTGTGCGGTACTACTGGTATGTGAATTTAATAAATTTCATATTTATTGACATATCATATATAGCTGGAAAAATCAATTTATCCATTACAATTTGCATGTTGCAACATGTTGGGTAGACAGGGGGGGTTGCCCGAACCGAAACGCCTTCTTAATGAGCTCCATCATGTATCGAATTGTTTTATTTAAAAATGTGTGTTTCGCTGTGATGCCAAGCACATTTTGAAGTCTTTACATCGTTGTGTTGTGATCTAATATTCAGGAATTGTGTAAGATGTTTGTCAAATTCCATCTAATTCCTCATCAACTCAACTTCCATTTTGTTTTCGAAACTACATGTTAAAAAACAAACCTTACAGGGGATCGCGCCTTTTTTTTGTTCTCAATTGCGTCCGTTTTCAGTGAGCCAAGTTGTATCTACATATGCCTTGCTGGGAAGAATATTGTCTTTGGCAAAGGCTATGGCAACGCGCACAAAGGCCATGTGTACACGTGCAACTGAAGTTTATTACACCCCCCACCCCCACCCCACCCCACCCACCCACCCATAGAAACCAAATGAAGTTTGGGGCAACCCCCCCTGCCTAAATGGTACTTTGTATATTTGCATAAGTATTATTGTTTCATGCTTACCTCATGCGTACCATAGTATTTTCACCCGTGTTCACCCCAAATGAAGGATTTAACTCTTGAGTTTCTATTCAATTTGCAGGTGTTGCAAAAACACCATATATATAAAATAGAATGGTGCAAACATGCATCCAGGTACACGCTGCAGAAACATTTTTTCCCAGAAGGTACGGCAGAAACTTTAAATCATAAAAAGGTACGGCAGAACCTCCAAATCATAACAAGGTACGGCAGAACCTTCAAATCATACCCACAAACCTCGCCGGAAGTGGATTTCAAATAGAGAGAGAGATATATATATATATGTATCATATTTATTATAGACTTGTCAATTGTATGTACAATGCATGATCCACAATGATATTTGGCGTCCCCACAATCAGGAATCTACTTCAAAGCCAACTTACCTAGATGTTTGTTGTCAACATGCTCCATTTTTTCAAGAGACTGAAGAGACTTGAGCCCTGCCTCCTCATGAAATTCCGGCACTGTGAGATCCGCGTCGACTTTCTTCACCTCGAGTTTCACCTTGTCTGCGAAATTCGAATCAGCCGCGCCACAACTTGCCTGGCCATGGGCAAGGCTTTCAAGGTGAGTACCTTCAGATATCTTTAGATATAATATGATATAATATAATATAATATATATATATATAGTATTATAGTTCAGTTTTGTTCAGTTGATTTGTTTTTTGGCTTAGGTCATCTTAAATCCTAAAACAAGTTCGTTCATGTGTTCATTCGTTCATGCCCTTCTTAATCCTTCCATCCATCCAATGATTCATTCGTGCATGTGTTCGTTACGTCCGCCCATCCATCCATCCATGCATTCATCCAGACATCCACATCCATCCATACATCCACCCATACATCCATCCATACATCCAGTCATTCCTTTCATTTCATTTCATTTCATTTCGTTCCATTCCATTCATTCATTCATTCAATTCCATTCCATTCCATTCCATTCCACTACATTCCATTTCATTTCATTCCTTCTATTCATGTCATTCCATCCATCGTTTATTGTCTCTAAGTTCATTCATTTAATGTCGTTTCATTTTTCTTCGTTTCATTCATGTCATTTTGCTTCATTTAATTTTATGTCAGTCAGTTCATTCGTGTCGTTTCATTTGATTTCGTTTCATTTCATCTCACGTCGTTGCATCCATTCAATCAGTATTCCATCATTTCATTCATTTCATTCAATTAATTCCTGTTGTTTCATTTACATTTCATTTCATATTGTTTCATTTCGTTTCATTTGTTTCATTTCATTTCATTTCATATCATATTTTTTCATTCATTGATCCGTTCATTGTTCATTATTTCATTCATTTAATTCATTTAATTCATGTTGCTTCATTTGATTTCATTTCATTAATATCGTTCATTTCATTCCTTCATTCACTTCATTCCATGTCATTCATTTTCTTGATTTCATCTAGTTCATTCACTTCATTTCACGTCATTTCATTTCATTCGTTCATTCGTTCATTCATTCATTCATTCATTCATTCATGTCATTAATGTCATTCATTTCATTCATTCACTGAGCCGTTCGTGCACCGATTCCTTCATGTCATTGGGCTCATGTCATGTCATTTTCATCTCAACAACCATCTGCTCATTCGTTGAACCTCACAACCTCCATCGAGAGAGCTCCTGCAACTTACAGACATTCCTGTGGATCTATTGGCCATTGTTTCTCATAGTCATTGCTCTTTTTCAAAGCTTCCGTCCCGGCGCGGCCGAGCCGATTCAATGAACTTAGCTGCTTCTATTGATTTTGGATATGAACAAGCACTGGAAGACGTTGCCAATCTTAGATACCCTGCAAAAAACAAAGTAGATGCTTATATTGGGTTTGTATACAGTCCCATTTGGCGCAAAACAATGCAAAAAATTGAATTCTACTACTAAAGTGTATGGATCCAGGTGGTTGACTCTATCCTTTTGTACCCTTGACAGTTTTCGCTCGCAGGCTTTCCATGGCCTGCAAGATGGATGGCTGGAGATCATAGAAGCACAGGTCCTTGATGGAACCTGTGACTTCAAGTGGCAACCTGGTCTTCACATTTGGGGGTGTCCACGTTGAGGGCTTGCTTCGCTTGTTTTGCTGGCTGGTCCGGCTGGTCCAGAGCAGCGTATGCACATTCTGCTTGGAATTCTGGAGTATCAACCTTGCCATCGTGGGCCCATCCAGGAGAACATGCATAAAGCACCACATATTCCCAATAGATGCAGATGATTTCGTGTTTCATAGAAACCATCCGAAAAAAAAAAAAAAAAAAACATGAACCTGGGTACATCCCTAAAGCTGGGGTATCGTTTATTATCACCCCCACATGATTCTATATTGAGATGGTTTGTGGCATTGGGGCTTGCGAATATCGTAATTGGTTCCCAATAATCCATCTTGCCTGGTTAGCTCCCCATGTTTCATAGTTTGTATCCACCAGTGGTATGTCATTTCTCCGAGAAACCACAGATGTTCCATCTATTTAGTTTACTGCAAGGTAAAGCCCAATTTCTTATTGGGTTTATCTGGATGGTTTACTATACTGATTCCATATTTTCATGTTCCCACCATCTTCCAATACTGTTCCATGGCAAGAAGCATTTATGACTCTGGTTTGGTTGATATCCTATTGTTGTTTCTATGCATCCAACTGAAATCCGCATTGATGTCCCAAAAAATCAATCCCCTTGGCTTCACACCCGAGCTATCGCTGTTGTGGACTGCTCCATTTGCAGGAACCCCCAAAACTTATAGAAAACCAATTAATCAATTATTCATAGTATGATTCGTCATTTCTATTCTTACTTCGGATTGCTATAGATGACTGCTGGAATTCTCTGAGAATCATCAACCATCCTGGCTGGCAACTTCCAATCGAAGAGTTCATCCACTGCTGCGTTGCAGCTTTCAGAAGTCACCTTGCCGTTAAATGGAAGATGTTCCCTGGGTTTACAGTAGTTTGATAGGGTTTATATGAAATCATATGGGTTTATATGCTTATAGCACCTGATGACACCACCTCTAGACCTCCTGCCTAGAAAACAAGAACCCTTCGCTACGCATTCTGGAACTAAGTATAAGTCGGATATAGCAGTTGCCTGGGGGCTATTGAACACCTATTAATTGAGGTATCCACGTCCGTGAGTCACGCTCCCCATGTATAATCCGAAAAAAACTTGTTGGTAGGCCAGTACCAAACAATCACCTTAGAGGGGTTTCACAATACAAACCACCGCCAATAGATTTGTACCGCTTCTATGTGTTGTATTAACACCGATTCTTTGAATGCTGACGATGGCAGCCAGAAGACCTCACACTTTTTTGCCATATTCAAATCATATGTGATTTATCAAATTAAAAAGAAGTATACCGCAGAAATTATCTCAAATGTATGGCAAATTCGCGATTGAAAGCGGGTATGGGTCCAAACCCTGGTACCAGTCTGTTCACACAAAAACAGCTAGGATGTATAGATGTCCATCCCGCTTTTCAATGGTTTTCACCCATCCCGAAATGATCTAAATTCATGACTCTCATGTGATTGGACACTCTTTGAATATATCTTATACTTAAAGCTTAGTAGCTCTTTGCCTCTCCTTGGCCCCGAATTGTCCGTAGGGAAAGTGGATACGACATGATACGACCTTATAACTCCGAATGCAATTCCCAGGCATTACGGTGACACAAAAAAAACGAACATGCCAAAAAAAGACGCGCCTTCACTGGCAAGGCCTGCCGCGTAACTTTCACCGTTCCAATGGAAGGTTGTGCCTGCGAGTGCACGTTATCCTTCCTCGCGGATGCGGGATCATCTTGCCATTTCTCGGGTGGAAAATGAGTTTGTCTGAATACTTGGGGAAACCTCGGATCCACCATGATTTTCAGACACACCCAAATGTCATATTGTTCGTGAATTAGGCCAAATCCCCAGAAATATATCCTAGATAGATGGTTGAAGTCGAGGGCGGAAAAAATAAAAGACCCAAATCATCTTTGGTCAGTATATCAATACACATATTAAACAAATTTCAAATATATGAGTCCCCGTCAAAAATCTTTTACATCTAAGTAGCTATTATTGTTGTGGTTATCGCTTTTGAGGGGGGTTTTGTGCAAATCAGCATATTTGATATCCAACACGGCGCCAAAATCAATTCCAAAGCAGGCTCGGAAATCGATCGAGGAGTTGTTTTGTTGGCTTCAGGTGCTTCAGCAACAATTAATGTTCCTTTCATCGTCCTGCCATTTTGCACTCATGTCCTTTCATTTTCCATTCATCATCCTGCCATTTTGCATTCATGTCCTTTCATTTTCCTTTCTTCGTCCTGCCATTTTGCATTCATGTCCTTTCATATTCCTTTCACTTTCATTCCAATTTGCATTCGTTTCCTTATGTTCCTTTCATTTGCATGCATTTTCCATTCATGTTCCTTTCATATTCCTTTCATATTTTATTGTCATTCCAATTTGCATTCATTTCCTTTCATATTCCTTTCATTTGCTTGCATTTTCCTTTCACGTTCCTTTCATATTCCTTTCATTTTCATTCCAATTTGCATTTGTTTCCTTATGTTCCTTTCATTTGCATGCATTTTCCATTCATGTTCCTTTCATATTCCTTTCATTTTCATTCCAATTTGCATTCGTTTCCTTATGTTCCTTTCATTTGCATGCATTTTCCATTCATGTTCCTTTCATATTCCTTTCATATTCCTTTCATGTGAGAGAGAGAGAGAAAGACCAAGCGAGCGAGCGTGCGAGTTGGACGCCACATGATATGGTAACTGCAGGAAACAGGGCACAACAGGTTGAATTTCCTTCATCGGTTTTGCCTGTTGGGTGAATGTGCACAACAATATTTGCTTGGTGTACGCCAAGTTTAATGGACTGTCGTGTATCTTCCCAGGTTATCGCTTTTGGGGGGGGGGCCTATGGCTTTACAGTGTTTCGTGCACATTTCTGACCAAAAAACTCCTGCAATACTAAAGTCGTCTTCAGACCTCCCCCTGTGCCTGGACTCAAGTTTCAGATCCACGTTGAAGATTTGCTGCACGGAAGAGAAGTCGACAGGGAAGGGGAGGAGAACACCTTGGCTGCGACGGGTCGCAACATATTTGTTCTCCTCAACTATATACCGGGTATTCGTATCACATGCAAAAATGCAAACAAACTATCCCGGCAAGAGACCCCAAACAGTGTTGAGGAGAACACCTACGGACAGAAACTCCTGAGGACCTCACACCAGGACCACATACGACAAGATCGTCAAGACTGGACCTGGAACCGGATCTTCCCAAGATCTTCATACAAGAACCTCCTCTAAGAGCCTCCCGCAGCAGTGCATCTTCAAGATCTTGATGCAACCTCTTAGAGCTTTGAGACCGAGGATTTCCACATGATTTTCCAAAGACCTCCGGGAGATCTTAATCAAGATCTTCACGCCAAGACCGCTAAGACTCAATGAGAATCTCACAAGATCGTCCTGGAAGGACCTTCTAGAGAAGATCTTACGAGTACCAATATCTTTAAGACCTCCCACAAGAGCTTCCACAGAGGCTTCGATACAAGCACCTCTAGTACAGGGTGTGTTCAGGATCTTCATGCAAGGACCTCTTATATCATAGGATATTACCAGGATCTAAGGTCGGGCAAGGACCTTTTAGAGGATTAAACCCAGCCTTACGAACTACTGCAATTTCACCCCAAGTGTGAACACACTGTCCGGGGAAAAAACACTGAAGCAACCAGACACATGTGAGGTTGAGCACTTGCCCTGGCAGAATCTCAGGTTCTCTCAGGTTGTCCACGGTTTGGTCGGGCTTATAGTGTTGAGTGTATGTCAGCTTCCCACAGGACTCGCTTCCTTCAGGGAGTATTGAGAAGTCAGGAAAAATCAGGTTCATCCGGAAACTCTATTATAACATATTCTAACACCCTGAAGTTGAAATAGGCCTGCTCCCTGGCCCCAGATATACAGGAAACGGAGCAAGAAATGGCAAGGGTAACCCCAGAGGTTAGAACATCCGTCCTCTGATTTTCACCGTCTCGGCTTTGGTCGGATCCATGTTCCGACAATCCACCACGGTTTCGATCGTATTGGGTTGCCACCACAACTCACTTTCACTTTGGCCTGGTTCGTTGGTGGATTGACACCCAGCAAATGTACCAAAAATATACGAGACCATCTTTATGAAAGGAAATCATGCCGTTTTCAGGGGACATAAAAGCATCATTACCATCTGGTAATGAAACAGGGCTATAGAAAATCCCAATTTATACATGGTTTTCCCATTAGAACTCCACAAATAAGAGATTTCCCATTTCCATGTTTGATTCCCAAGGGGTAAAATGGTTCGAAAGTATTGGACATCCACTTCCTGCTTCAAACAATAGACAATGGATCTGCATCTCATTGTGACTCAACCGGCCCAAACAAAGTGGTCGAAATTACACCAGAATCATGCCAGATCTAAGTTTTTAGATGGGTTTCCAACAAAAAAACAATGGCCAACCTACCATCATCCTTGCAAACAAAATCGATGGCCCATTTACAGTGTTTTAAAACTGATGATTTAAAAATCGCAAACTGTTCGGTCTCAGAGAGAGGTCGGCTTTCCCGACAAACCTCCACAGGTCAACTTAGCATATGGAACTCCTTGGGGACGATTTGCTGTTCAAAAAGGGTCTACAATGTGGGGCCCCCTAGTTATAAGTTGGTTTATAAGCCCCATTAATTATAGATATATCTACCATAAACCATAGTTGAGCTAGTTATAAACCAACTTAGCTATCTAGGGGGCCCCACATTTTACCACATTGCAAATCTTTACGAGATGGTGCCCCAAATCGTGAAAAAAAAGTTGGTGGGAAAATACGAAAATCGGTCACCATGGGGGGCACAAACCGTGTGCGATATGATGGTGCGATTCATGGGGGTTACGTATAAGCAATCTTACACAAAAATTGTTGGGTCTACAAGGTGGTGCCCCCTAGGTACAAATTTGCTTCAAGGCCTTGTCAACTACAGTTGTAATCACCGTGAACCTAGTTCACACTGAAATTGGCAGCCGTCTTTTGGGGAATAACGATTCACAACAGTTTTCGGGAAAACAATATGCATTGGACAATAAAAAAATGAATGACTGAAACCAACGTGAAGTTTCGATCTTTGCACGTCAGCTGGATGTCCGTCTTGTAAATCGAACAGCCAGTGTCCTCGTACACTACTTCCAGTGGCTGGCGATCTTGGTTGTGAAAAATAGGTGAAACGAAACCTATTTCCTAAAACTGAGCACTAGAACATGGTAAACCGCTACGCCTCCTTAAAGAAATCTAATAGTGAAAGTGCTGCACTATGTTGAGTAAGGGACAAAGACAAAATGTGCATCAAAAAACTCAAATATTCCCCTTGGATTCGAATTTTTATATCATTTCTGGATACAAACAATTGCCGTTTAGGGTTCGTTTAAGGCTGGTTTCAGGTTTCATAAGGGTCCGTTTAGGGTGTATGGCGGGTTTGTTGTGAAATGTATCTAGTGTTTGTTTTTGGTGTTGGTAAGGTTGGGTCGGGGTTTCTTTAGTTTAAGGTTGGTTTAGGGAATATCTATGGTTGGATTTAAAACTTTTGTTGGTGTTGTTTAAGGTGTATTTAAAGTTGGTTTTGGGGTTTGTTTAGCTGTTCTTCAGGGTTATTAATTGTTGGTTTTACATTTATTTGGATGTTGTTAAGATATTGTTTGAAGGTTTTCAAACCTCATTTCAAGGTCTTAATTAGGTTTTAAGGAATTGCATTTGATTCCGGGCTGTTTGAATTTGATTTGGGTTTATGAGTTTAATTTGTAAGTCATTGTCTTTTAATGTATCTATAGTATATAGGCTTTATTTTCCTTGTTTTCCGTTGTACTAATTCCAGTGAAATATGTCTGTATTCCAATCCGTTCTGGTTTCGCCGAGTAAAATTTCTGGAATCCTATTTGTCTTCAAGATCACCATTGCATAGTATTTATTCATCATGGTCCAGTAATGTATCCGTCCAAGTTCTTTCCTAAAATTTTCAATTTCATATTCATCATTATATCATTTCTTCCCCGTGTCAGCCCATTCATAAGATTTTATAATTATCATAGGGGTCCCCCCATTGAGGTTTTCAATCACTCGTTTTGGAATTGCATCCCTCCTTATGTTTTATACCCCAGCCTTTGTACATGCATTCCCCCATTGAAATTTACAAATGCTGGTTCTGGAATGATTTCNCTCGTTTTGGAATTGCATCCCTCCTTATGTTTTATACCCCAGCCTTTGTACATGCATTCCCCCATTGAAATTTACAAATGCTGGTTCTGGAATGATTTCATCATTTTTTGTTTTTTGGAGAATCCCAGTGTCCGTCACTATGATGACTGATAAATTGGATCCCCCAAAAATGCATATGTTTGAACTGAAGGTCCACTATCTTCAGTAGATTATGTGTCACCAGTCACCATAAGTTTCTATTTCCAATTGTTGAACGATGTGTTCGAATAGTTTGAACATTTTTTGTTCCGACCAAATCTTAATGAACCCAAATTTTGTGAACATTCATGGGGTTACGACATGCTTATCTAGGCGCCAACGCACAGTACACCCATGAATGTCCATTAAGAAGAAATTTCTAATATCACATCTTTTCCATGTATGTTAAAATGTGGTTCAAAAGTGCGGCGTGAAATTTCCAATATTGATGATATGTTCAATGTTGGAGACAAAATTGATTTCGGGCCGAAGTCCAGTGCACAAAACGCGCCCCCCGACTTAGGACGAAAAAAAAANTTGGAGACAAAATTGATTTCGGGCCGAAGTCCAGTGCACAAAACGCGCCCCCCGACTTAGGACGAAAAAAAAAAAAATCATCCCAAATCCAGGGGTTGAGGTAGGTTTCAGCCTATCTTGGGGGGTACAAAACGCGCAGCTGAGTTAGGACGAAGTGTACCTCAGACCCTGGATTTGGGATGAAAACTTTTTTTTCAGCCGATCTCAGGGGGCACATTTTGTGAGTGTGACTTAGGACGAAAGTCTTATATTCCATAGATTATGTTCAATTGATTCGGGGTCGTTGAANGGGCACATTTTGTGAGTGTGACTTAGGACGAAAGTCTTATATTCCATAGATTATGTTCAATTGATTCGGGGTCGTTGAACCTGATTTTAGGACGAATAACATTTTTTTCAGCCTATCTCAAGACCCAGAATCTACCGCAGGACGCACTTTGTCTTTTTTTTTGCCGGAGCTGGCAGCTAGCGCCGGCACAGGGCCATCCAATAAATATGCAAACTGAGGACATCAAATTTAGGGTTTAACCTGTTAGCAAGTTGGAAGTTCCAAAAAAAGAACATGATATCTTCTCCACGCTCAGCGCAATGCCAAGTGCATGGGGAAACCCATTTGTTCAACCCGTGAGAGAAGCGTCCGAAATCGCTTAGTTTTATGTAGTGTATCGTGAATGGATCATGATGTCTGATATTACTGTAAACTGCTGATTGGATCCAAATAAACAACCAATTTCATTTTCGCTATTCATTGGTCTTGCGCCTCTGAACCTGATGCTGTTGCATGTGGTACTCGGTTTCCTGATTCCGTCCAATTCCTTTGGCTTGGTTTTAGGAAGAACATTGCACACAATGCATTGTAATTCTGATAAATATATCAATTTTAAAATGTACTTAGAAACCAAAAAAAATGACAAAACAATGCATTGAATATAGATACGTGTTACGTGCCCGTATTTTTAAACTAGTATGCCATAGTATGACCGTAGCAATGCTATCAAATAGGTGTTTCCGACTCACTTTGTACTAGAAGTAGATACCAGAAAAAATGACAAAAAAAAAACGAATACAATAATTCAGCGCCAAACAATATGTGGACATATGGATTCATCTAAGGAAATCAAATTCCAAAGACCCACTTTCAATCACAAAACCTTTTTTGTTGAATCTTATTTAAGGTTGATTTACGAATAATTTCAGGTTTTGGTTTGGGGCTATTCAAATAGGGTTCGTGTAAGGTTCATTTAAGGTTGGTTTAAAGTCCATTTTGGGATTTAAGGTTGGGTTACGGTTTGTGTGCGCTTGGTTGGGGTTTTGGTGGGGGTGGTTCAGAGTTTGCTTCGGGCTTTTGTCTATTTGATTGACTCTGTGTTTCTAATTGCTCTAAGGCTTTACAGTTTGTCTGCGCTTCCTTGTTTCCTGTTCTTTTTTCATTTGCGGGGAATTACGAAGATATATATATATATACATATAGCTGTTTGGTCCGAAATAACCAGACAATCTTTTGAAAGCATTTTGTATCGAAATCGAATTCTTTGCCACACAAGAAATGGGCCCGAGGCATCCGAAGTACTGTGCCTGCAGCGCAAACGACTGTGCTCTGTACATCATGACATATGCCCTGATAGGGTTCCAAGCAAAACAAAGACAAAGGGGCAGCGTTATTTTTTCCAAAGCAGAATGACAATAGCTATTGTCACATGAAATGATGTAGGTTGAACTTGATACTCAGTGTGTATGTAATGCAGAACATGCACCGTGTGAACATGTAGAATGTAGGTTGAGGCAAAACCGTGTTCGGAGCAAATAGTTTCATTGGATATTTTCATCGTGATGGCTGAGGATATATTTTGGGTTTCTTTAGGGTTGGCTTACGGTTCAGTTTGCTTTAGGGCTTAGGGTCTCTTTAAGATTGCTACTTAGGGTCGGTGTAGGGGCTACTTTAAATTTCTTTCGGGAGTTGGTTTAGGGTTTGACTACGGTTTAAGGTTTAGGATTACTATGTGTGCAAATAAACAACTACAAATGTGTATGTATTTATATATATATATACACAATTACGATTATATGTATCTAAAAGTAGAGCAATGTAGTTGCAAGTATGCAACCTTGTAAATTAAGGAGCGGGAGGGAGGGATTGGGGGGAGGGGGCAGCGATTTTTTACCAAAGCAAAATCACAATAACTATTTTCACATGTAACGCTGTAGGTTGCATATGGTAGTCAATATGTATATAATGCAGAACATGCACCTTGGGAACAGTTGAACATGTACAATGTAGGTTCAGGCACAGCCGTGGTGGGTGCATATACTTTCATTCGATGTGTTCATCGTGTTGGTTTAGGATTTATTCAGGCTGGAATTGGTTTAGGGTCCATTTAGTACATTTTTCCATGTCTATCCATGCATGAATTTAGCGAGAGATGAAATTTGTTTTGCATTGTGGTAGCTTTTCTTCCTTCTTTCCTGCTTCTTTCGATGTTCCCTGCTTCCCATCTTGTTCTTCCTTAGTTCCTTCTCCTTCCTCCCCTCCTTCCTTCCTTCCTTCCTTCCTTCCTTCCTTTCTTTTTTCCTTTCTTCCCTCCTGTTCTGATTTCAAGTTTTGTTTTTGATGATCCCTCTATGTCTTTTTTGGATCCCTTTCACAGTCTTTCACCCCAAAATAGCTGGGATTCTTTTGGATGTCCGTCTCCCCGTTAAACATGGTGACTTCGAGGTTTTTTCCCCCCATAGTTTCAAGCCAGTTGATGCCAGTTGTAAAACCAAATACCATGGATCCAAGGAGGATGACCCACAACTGAATGTATGGTTGGTTTTTGGCTTTTTGGGTGGGTCCGGCATTTCCAGGAAACACGCAGGATCAGAAAAAATGGTTCACAGCTTTTACTATGGAATTCTATATATTGTCCCAAGAAAACAAGCCCGATGATGGCCAATCTGAGATAATTACACTGCAGCAAAAAGGACAAACCTGATCTGTGTATAGTGTATCACCATCAACGTGGCAAAAAATAAAGCTGTATATCAACCACCAGCACCAGTGGGTTTTGCCCCGTAGTATTTTTGTCGGTTTTGGAACACGTTTGCTATACAAACTAGGCAGAATCAACCAAACCCTTCGCTGATGTGGGTAAAACAATAATAAACCATCCCCAAAATCACCATAAATAGATGGTATAAACCATTCCCAAATGGGTGGTTTATTATTGTTTTACCCACATTACTAAGCTACCCATATGTGCCATGGTCGTCAACACATGATGTATGAGATGGGGCTGGTTTTTAAAGCAATGATAAAAAAGTGGCAAAACAAAGTGGCTATAGTACAAACCCGTATGATGGATTGATGACCATGCCCCAATATGGATATATATATAATTATATATAAATATATATAGAATTATATATAATATATATATATAATCCAACTTCTGACCATGGCACATGCGGATACAATACGCCCAGGAGCTGGTTTCGCTGTGGAAACCCCACTTGTCCACGATGTCGCCGGTGCCAGGCGTTGCGAGGACAAACACGACAAGAGGGCTCAGCATGATGATCCGTCGTTTCAAAAACAACTGAACTAAAATCGGACTGTTTTGATCTGTTTAGTCATGGCTACGGTCACAAACGAACTCCTGAACTAGTCAATTTTGGGTGGCCTTTACCTAGTGCTTCACCTGGCTATGGCTTTGGCCCAGCACCAAAGATATTGCTAGCACAAAGCAGATATCGATATTACTGGTACATCATCTTGCATCTATTTCATCTATATATTTCCGATTTGAAGGATGAATCAAGTACCAGTACCACTTCAAAACTGTGAGATCCTACGGGTCCAGGGTCTGGTAGGAAATACCCTGCCCCACCCTGTGGGTTTAAGATACTCAGGCTGCATTTGGGGTATGATTGGGGGGTTAAGTGCCTTCTCTAAAGGTACTTGGATGCACAGGGAAAAGTGATCTGTTCACATGTTGTTTGCATGGCAGAGTAGTAAACATCTTTGCTGATCAAGTTGAAAGTTGACAACATTAACCTTTCCCAAAACATCTAAACATATCACTAGTTGTGTATGGGTGTGTATGGTGTATCTATAGTTTGTTTGTTAGTCCACCCAGTAAAAGCCAAAAAAATCTATCCCGTTAAACGCCCAAATCAATGATCCCAATTACCGTATTATTGGTTGGTATATCTACCCTCTGGTAAACTAACATAGCTATTGAAAATTGCCATTTATAGTTGATCTTCCCATAAAAAATGGTGATCTTCCATAGCAAACTGTTAGTTTGCCAGAGGGTATCATTCTATCACGATTAACAATTCCCACTATACTGGAGCCAAGACTCTTACCCTCTGGTTATGACTGACAGTTCGCCATGGTTAAAAGCCCCGAACTCAAGGTTTCGGTTTCGTCCGCTGGGAAAATCATCCAAAATTCGCCAGCTATTGCATGGCGAAGTGTCAGTCACCACAGGGTATTATAGCAGTTTATTCCAAATCAAACAGCATATCCCCATGATATCCCCATATCAGACCAGTGCGGCTCCCAGGCCTACGAAATCGCGATTGATTGGTGAACACAACTCCAATTTCACGGTTTATGGTACTTATCACATCTTAAGCCATAGAACTTATAACTATGGTACTTATCTATAGTATTGTACTATAATAACTATGGTTTATGGTACTTATCCATAGTATTCAATGAGGTGAAGCTAAACCACAAACATCACTGCTGGCCCCACATTGCAGGAGCCATAATGTTTTTTTTCCTAATCACCAACAAACACGGGATCATAAATAGTGTATTTAAAATATTGATATATGGTTGGTGATTTTAAGCCACCTGAAAAAACGACTGAAAATCATATGCAATGGGGATCCTTATCTCAAAATTCGCTGGAGTCTTGTTGATTTTTTTCCACTAAGCGCCCCTTTTGTCTGCGCCAGCGTTGGTAATGCTAGGAGACAGATGGCGCCGTGTCGGCAGATTTTGAGGACGTTCTCTACGAATTGCCATGGTGTGGGCATCTTAGAGATTTGCTACATAACTATGGTATGTGTAAATAAGGTCCCAATGGTCCCATTATATCAATTTATATCCCTATTGTATTCCCCATATGTGCCATCAATATATTGATGGTTAATTTACACGTTATTTCCGCATCTTTGATGGTTGAGATTCCTTTCTTCACTTCTGTTCCTTCTCTCTCTGGTCCTTGTAGATGCGAACCAACATTTGGCAGTGAAGGGGCCAACTGTCCAAACTTATAGCTATTACAACCATCGTTGCTCCCATGAACAACCACAACTGTACCTCCAGAAACTAAAGAATTCTGGACACCATGTATTCTCAAGCCATAGAACTCGTGGACACCATCGAGCTACTAACCCATCTAACGCTTCTGGCCAGTGCCAACATTGCGCCCCTGTTGGCAGTCCACAAAGGACAGTGTTTTTGCTGTGACAACCAAAACTATTTGCGATCAAAAGATATCAAAAGACAACTGGGTCAACATGTGTCGGTCGAGAAGTGAAGACCATACCCAATCCTCACATGTCCGTGTTTGTTGATTCCCAAAACACCAAAAACAAAGTTATTGGCTACAGTTATCATTGGATTGCTTTCAGGGAAAATTTACAGGAAACCCCTATATTTGCTGGTAAAAACCTGGTTTCCTATAGATGTTCCCTCAGATCAATCCAATAAAGTTCAGTTCATAGTCCAGCTGGCTGTCCAGTTGTTTTAACCACCAGCGTAATGGACGTTCTGGCGGCTTCATGATGCCTCCCGCAACAATGACTCGTTCATGGACTTCAATATCTCATACATTGTACAATGTGGGGCTACGTCTATTGGTTGATAAACACCCGTTGAGTTAGGACATGGTTGTGTTGGTCACAAACCAACTTAGTCAGTTGTTCGGCAATCACTACCTTGTATATATACTACTGGGTACGATCGTGTATGTATACATATACGTGGGGCATCATGGGGCATTGTAAATGAACCAAGCATGCGGGGAAACGCTCCCGCCGTCGTTTCCCCCAAAATTGTGTCAACTGGTGAGACGCACATTTCGTGGCTCAGATTGCCACTTGCCTGTAGCAAGGGACAGGGGGAATGCGCATGTTACCCTGGTGTGCATCTCACTGACTGATTAAATCCCCGCAAGACAAACGCTTACCAAATAATCCCAAATACTCCCATGTTAAACGCCCAGCAGAGGCCATAGTTAAGTCGGGCATTTACGCATGTTTGGGACCATACAGCGAGGGTGTTTACTAGAATCGGGGAATGGGATTATAACCTTAATATCCCCATTTTTAGCCCCTAACAGAATGCAGAGTTTAGTGTGCTCAGGGGTGCCCTCAACATTTTGCCACACGTCAACCGGGTAGACATCCCTAAAAAAGAAACAAATACATACAAGTTGAAGTTGTATATAGGCAAATCGTACAAGGTGGTGGCCTGTAGTTCGCAGAGTTTGGGTTTATGATAGATATATCTATGTTTACTATGGTTTCAAAATCAACTTACAACGGGGGGGACCACCTTGTGGGTAGTCACTATAAAAAAGTACCCTGGTGTCAGAATGTGAGCACCTAGAGCAATAAATGGGGTTGCAGAAAAACACTAGAATGAGGTGCCCAACAGTTCTGATTGTTGGTTTATGAAGCCCATGACTACTGTGGTTATGGGTTGTATCCACCAAAACCATGGCCACCCGTGGCTAACCTAGTTGTAACCATAAGGCACCACGGCCAGTAACATGCAAGAAAACAATTGTGAGGTAGGCCAGTAAGCTTGCTATTTCATTTGCCTTGAGATATCCATTTCTCCGTTAATAAGACGTGTTCAAACACTATTTTCATTGGTGAAACTCCATATGCTTGATGATCAAATAATTCAAATGCCACATATGTGTTCATTTAGGCTTTTTTTTCTTGCTTAAAGTCAGGCTTTTGAAAGATTAATTTGTCTTGTGCGTGATATTGTTGATTTGACTTGCGGGTGCAATTCAAGTTATGAGTGGATATAACAACCATAGATGTTGGGGTGCTATTCCAACTTATCGAGGTTCTCACCCTGGTTAGTTTTGCAGTTCTCCCCTAAGAATCACCCCAGCTGCGACCTCAAGTCATTCCCCCACGATGTTGAGCCTTCCAGTTGTAAGTTGGTCTAGTTTCAACCCATGCATACCATAGTTACAAGTACTGCAAAGCATCGTAAAATTGGAGTTAAACGTTCACCAACCTAGCTATCCTAAATCAGCTGTATATCATGAAAGAGAACTCAGGAAATCCTCATATCTTTGGTGGCTAGATCACCATTTTCCCATGGTATTTACAGTATATGTTTTTATCATAGACTCCGGAGCCCCACTTCGCAGTCTGCACGGTGCCTCGCTTTTTCGTCAGCGATTTTCTCGGCGTCAAAACTGAGTTCCAGCCACCCATGGAGATGCGCCGCCCTCGTGTTCCAGTGCCTGTGGTCTCAATGTGGGGCTCCCCAGTGATGGCCCAGTGTGCTACAAACACCATGGATAGTATAGTTATAGGTTATAAGTGTCATAAACAGTGAAATTGGAGTTATGTTCACCAACTTAACTGTCGTTTAGGGGCCCCTTTTTGTAGTTCTATACCATATTAAACCTTAGGTATAAGATGTTCTGAACCAACTTGGCTAACTATGACATAGTTGGCTAACTTGGTGAGCATAACTTGCATAAGTAGGATTTATGCTAGGTATATTGAATTAGTTACTGGGTGTATCAGTTTCCAAGGACAAATTGGGGCTTTCATCAATAGAAGTATATTTTTGACCGCCGATTTGTAAGACTTTTCCTGCCAAATCAGGTGAATCTGACATGAAACATCAAGATTTTCAGCAGAAAACAATGGGTATGGCCAGTATGGCTCTATATTCAGGAATCAATCAACCTGCGAACCTGTGGGGTGCTTCACCAAAATGCAGCATCAAGCCAACACAAATTCACACAACAAGGTCTTCTTGGGAAAATAATAGGGTTGGTGCCGACAAATACCTTCTAGTAAACTAACATAACTATGAGAAATCACCATTTTTAATGGGAAAATCCATTATATATGGCAATTTTCAATAGCTATGTTTAATTAGCAGAGGGTAAACTACCAGAGGGTATTGACCGAATGGTAGCATCGACTTTGCCAGCCGCCACAATCACCGCAGCAATTGCAATTGATGGTACCCTTTTATCCCACACGGATGCAACCAGTACAATAAATCCACCAGAATAATAGATGATGGCAATTAAGTTAACTGAGTACATGGTAGCTAACAACATACAATGTGGGGCCCCTCAGTTGTAAGTTGGCGTATAATTCCCATAGAAAAACAACTGCTGACTATGTAAAACCCAGAGGAACGATATTAACTTCATCCCATCCAGCACCACTGGCCCGATTCCGGGATAATCTGGACATGTAATCTCATCTTCCATGAAAAAATTGGACACCCACAAGAAACCGTGTTTTCATAGGGAATTCAACGGAAGCCATTGTAAATTTAGGATGGGATTATCGGCTGCGAGGTGGTGCAACAGATCCTTGGCTAAGTTGGTGAACATAGCTCCAATAACTACCACCTATAAGTGGGTAAAACAATAATAAACCATCCCCCAAATCACCATAAATAGGTGGTATAAACCATTCCAAAATGGGTGGTTTATTATTGTTTTACCCACATTATAGTTATTGTGGCTTTTAGACTAACTTAGCGATTTCGGAAACGGACGCACCACCATGTGGAACCCATGTCCATAATTTCAATGCCAGCCACCTGTCTCAGGCATAGGGCGTGCACAAGCCCTTGCCTCCAAGGGTAATGTGGGGTCGAGGCCGGAAACATGGGACGTCAAGATTCCCTGGGATCCTCCTGGGGATTTTATGGGATATTCATGGGGATTTAGCGGGGATGCGATGGGTATACTATTACTGCCTATCGAATCGGGTTCGTCTGAAAAATGGGGTATACCCCCAAACAGCAATTGTTGTAAGGGGAAAATGATGAACCAATGGATTTAGAGGGACCCCATTTCCAGACAAACCCAGATGTGGAAAATATCAGTAATGTACAAAAGATGAAGTTTAACACAAAACAATCAGAGATTCATATAGCCAACAATGACGGACACACATTTACAAGAAAAGTGGCCATATATAGCTGAAAAACACTGCAAGTAGTTACAAGGCAGCTACATGAAATAAGGTAATAAGGTCAATGACTACAGTATTAATGCACACATTTACAACAGTTTGCAAGTAAATACCAAACATATCCACCGAACAGTAAACTTTCAACCTGATCTGTCTCAGGTAGTGAATACCTGTTGGTTCAACCCACTTATTGTACAAAGAAAACAAGGGGTCCTCTGAAGCCTTTCTCCTCCGAAATGTCCACAGAAACCCTGCCAAAATCTAGTTTAGCAATGGAAAATCTCAATTGCGAAAGGGAACATACTTATCAGAAATTCATGTCGAAATCATGTTTGAGTCAGAGGGCTATTTATGTCAGAGTTCTTTAGACATGGTACATCTCATTTTTCCTGGTACGCTTGTTGATCAAATCCACTTTTGGTGCGGGGTTCTCCCAATCCTTGCTGCCTATTGTCGTTGACACAAAATCATGTCAGATGGCCATATCACGACATCTCCCAGTCACATCTCTATATCCCATGTGCTCCATGGTGCTGGAATATTTACCTACATGTGGGCCACAAAAAAGGGTAAATGTTGGTAAACATTCCAGCACCATGGAGCATATGGGTATATAATAATAATATTATATATATACATTATATAATATATTATAATATATATATATATATTATATTATATATAAGCAGCTGCCAGCTAAATCCAATTCTCTTAGTGGTGAAATCTTCATTTCCCCTTAAAAGGTCACCACAGTTCCAAAAAAAAACAACCCTTCTGCTTGGTTGAAAAATCGCATCTTCGCCTTGACCGACTTCAAAACACTGTGCTTGATCAAGATTTATTGCTGTTCATGGTCATTTCTGGATTGATGTTCAGGATAGTTCACGTATTTCGCAAATCAAGCGATTTAGCCTCCACTTTGAAGGATGTGTCTTTTTGTTTTCTGTTGAACGTCGGTTGCTTACTCGGGGAGGCATCCCAGCTGGCACGCCGTATTCATACTATAACCCACCTATATAGAAAAAAAGTGTGTATTGGAATATCCAGGGTTAGATTCTGTTAGATTATGTTAGATTAATGGATGACTGGCTGGTGGCTCTAACTCTTGTGAAAAAACATGTTCGTCATTTTGCCATTTTGCGGATGATTGCCATGTAGTGGCAGTGCACCGGGCCCGCGATTGCTTGCTGCGGTCACAATGTGAAACCTTGAAATCTTCTCCAAGGAACTACCTAGCGCCAATCGGCTTCCAATCTCGTTTCAGGTTTCGTATCATCCTCCCGTTGCAGTGGAGATACCCCCAAATTTCACGACTGACTGCTTCACCACGTAAAAGTCCAGGGCGTAGACTCAGGGACCACGAGCGGGCCCCCTAGTTATAAGTTGGTTTATAAGCCCCATTAACTATAGATATATCTACCATAAGCCATACTTGACCTAGTTATAAACCAACTTAGCTATCTATTATAGGGGGCCTCACATTGTAGGATCATTGCATCTCCCAATCGAAAAAACCTCAAGAATCTTAGCCATGCCTGGCACGGCCCAGGCGCACAGGAGCCAAGGGAAAAGCTGCATCACGAAGTTTCCAAGAATTGTCACGCATCCTCACAGGCATCATAGTCTACTCGAAACATGTTAGTCAATGTAGACCTCGAGTATTTTTCTACCGGAGGCCCCAAAAAAACCAACGCGAAAAAAGTTCCACCAACGCAGAAAACCCGTTCCGCAAAGACACGGCCTTTCTGGGCATTGATTGATATCTTCAAGGTTTGGCTAAAGGGGATGATTTTGGTGAATCCCTGCAACTGCCACATATTTTCAAAGGACGGCATTGGGGATCATCATCCCATATCGGATGTGTGTTTTTGTCCACACATTTCAAATCACCAATCCGGTTATCTCTCTGGGTTTTGTTCACGCTTTACGTCATATAGTATAAATGTTGAACAGAATGTATTGGAGTTGATATACCAAGATATCCCAAGTTGGATGCACGGGGGTATAGATTGTATAATATGCAAATAAAGCATTTAATAGTATAACTTGTACTCTTTCATTCTTTATATAACCAGTTCTCTATAGAAATTGTCTGCAACCAGATTGGTATTAAATGTGTGACAACTATTTGCAAGTTACATAGAAGGCAACCATTCGACCATTTCTGCAAGTTGTTCAACTATACATAGGGGTCAATAACCTATTTACCTATCTGATTGATACATCCCAAATCCAGATCCAAATTGCACAATATATCTTGAATTCAGATCTAAATACCTTCAAAGTGGGGGCCCCCTAGATAGCTAAGTTGGTTTATAATTCCAATATATGTTTTTTTGGTATGTATAACTGTAGTTCATGGGTTTACAAACCAAGAAACATAACTGGGGGGGTCACATTCTCGGTTACAAACATTGACTGTCATAATCCCCGGTAGAAGTCCCCAACTATCATCAAGATCACCATGATATTCCCACGACTGTCAAGTATTCACCATATTTTCCCACAGTTTCCTACAATGTGGGGCCCCCTAGTTATAAGTTGGTTTATAAACCCCATCAACTATAGATATATCTACCATAAGCCATACTTGACCTAGTTACAAACCAACTTAGCTATCGTTTGGGGGCCTCACATTGTAGAGTTTTTCCCATGAAAACCTCCCATTCACCACCCTGGCGCCGCGCCTTTGCCCTCTGCAGTGGACGCCACCACGAGGCCCACGATGAGGCCATAAAGACCCAGAGCCTGAGGCGGGAACAAAAGGTGGGCAACCTCCCAAAACATGGGAAAATATAGGAAAATCGTAGGAACATATGGGAAAATCATCGGAAATATAGGACAATCATAGGAACATATGAGCAAATCATCGGAAAACATAGGAAAATCATAGGAACACATGGGAAAATCATAGGAAATTCCTAGGAAATGTGGGAAAACATATAGGAAAATCCACTGGATATGTTTTTGAAGATGATGGGAAAATGATGGAACATCACCCAAACAGATGAAGGCTTTACAGGGAAAGAGATGTGATGTTATGGGGTTTTGATGGAATTTAGTGGTATTCCGATAGTGATGTCATGGGATTTTGCTGCGGAAACCACTATAGAATCGTGGAAATTCTATGATAGGCCAATGACCACTGACAAAGCTCAATCACTGGATTGGTGTAAGGGAAAATTTACAGGAAACCCCTATATTTGATGGGAAAATCCATGGTTTCCGGTAAATTTTCCCATTAACCAATCCATTGACTCAAACAAAATATGTTCAGGGAATTATGGGAATGAGTTCTCTACGAGGTGCCTGCCCGTTGGTTAGAAGATGATTTAATCACCAGATTGTATACAAAATTAAATATCCTCCCAGAAATCATGTGGATGTAGGTGATGTACACATATTTGGGATCACTTAGGGTGTGTTTTATAGGGGGATGGCATTAACGTTGGTTTATACTAGATCTTGTTATATTTAAAGCATTTTGTAAAGTAACATGTCACTTGGGTGGCAGCACATTGTGTACTAATTAGTTATCATCTATGTTGCCTGGTATGAGGACTTTGGTCATTTCCTACACTGGAAAAGCACGACGGCCGAAAACACCTTTTCCTCACATACTGAGCCGCGACGGGCTGTCAGATCAGCAACAACTGACACTAACCCCTTTTGGTCAGTAAATCAGCTGCGGCGGGCACTCTCAGCCGCTGTACGGTCCGCTGCCAAGCGCTGACGGTACGTCCTCTTGCGCGCCGCAGCGTCGGACCTCAGCTTCTTGGCCACCTCTGTGTCTTTCAAGGCCCATCGTGCCGAAGACATTGCTTGCATCAACTTCTGGTTGCCGACGAGCTTTGTGAGATCGTCTGAAAGCATCTCTTCACCAGGGACCCAACGGATGATCCTTTCTCCTCCATCCTCGGCCAACGCCTGTTTCATTGAGGCGATATCTATCGCCAGGCGTTTGTCCTCTCCCAAAGCAGTTCCGTTGAGGAGGTCGTATCCCGTTCGGGAATCCATGACCAGGATCAATCTCCATTGAGATGCTGATGGAAGCCATTGCGACAGGATGAAGTCCTTCTGAATCATCTCGGCAAACATCGCCCTGACGAAATCAGCTTCTTCCATCGCATTGGCTGCTTGCGAGATCTCAGCTGCCAAGCTCGACCTCACCACTCTTTTCAGCAGTCCAGAATGATGTAGTACCACTGCAAGTTTCGACTGTCCTTGAAGAATCTGAGGATTGGCAAAGGCGATCGCCATCCCACCCTGTGATCTGCCCCGAGGCATCCCAGCAAAAGATGCATCTGAAATTGCCAGGACCACCAACTCCTTCACATCGCACCCAAGGTGCTCATAGCGAACCGTCACTGGTTGTCTGGCACGGTCCACAAGTACCTTGAGTTCTTGAAGAGCCGAAGGATCATTGACACCAGCCAATTGTTGTACTCTGGAGACTCCAAAAGTCAAATCTGCTCGACATTGGCGGGCCATCCAATTGAGCTGGCCAGCGATCGTTCCGATCCACTTCTTCTCATTGGGTTGTAAAGGATGGCGTTGGTTGCCAGATGGTCTCTGCGGAGGACTCAAGATTCTGTCAGCATAGTCATCCATCTGCACCAACACCGTGCCATCCTCCAACTGTTTCTCGTAACGGCCGCAAAACTTTGTCCAGTCATCAGGATGTTTCCAATCTCCAAAGCTAAACAAGGAGTTGAGCTTCTGCTTGATATCCTCTTGGTGCTCAGGGGCTGCAATCAGTCGCACATCATCCACATGAACGGCCAAGAGCGCCTGAAGTTCTCCTGCAGGTCCAAAAAACGAAAACAATCCGGGGCAAAGCCGAAGTTCCTTCCCCCCAATGGACTCAGTGCCCCGCTTAAAGCGGTGATACCATAGACGAGGAGATTCAGCCAGGCCAAAACCAGCCTTCTTCATCCGAAACATGTCTGTTCTGGCACCAGCAGGAATCTTGCTCTGCAAAAACTGTCGCACAAAAAGAGGGTAATTCTTGGGCGTTTGGACAAAGACTCGTCTTTCTGCTGGTAAATAGTCACCCTGCAGAAATGCTGCTGAAATGTCAGCGAAAGACATCTTCCATCTCCACTGCGCAGCCAAAAAGCATAGCATGTTGTGAGCCAGAAGACTAGCCGTTGGGCTTTCCGTCTCAAAGTCCCCCGCCCTCATATCTCTATGTCCCGCAATCACCAAGCGAGCCTTCAGCACGGCTCCCTCTAGTGCTTCATCTGATGGATGAATGTTCCGAGGGTCACTCTTGTTGACCAAGACAAACCGTGAAGGCAAGACTTCCTCTCGGCTCACCACATCTTCCTCCATCACCGGACTCAGAGCATCATGCTTGAAGTAAACCTCCAGTGCATCCACAATGGGCTGTTCAAATGCCTTTTGCCAAGCAGGGGAGAGATCTGACCACTTGAGCTCCAATCGGACCTTGCCAGTCTCTGGACGAGTCGCATCAGGAAAATGCTCAGCATCGGGCACATCTGTCAACTCATTGATGCCCACGAATTCATCTGGGATCGGAGGACTAGGGATGCCCGCATAGTTGACAAAGTTGTAGAAAATCTCCTGCAACTCCAATTGAACATCCTGCACCATCTGTTTGGAGTCAGAGATATGATCAATGAACTGCTTCACCTGGGCATCATCTGAAGATCCCAAACGGTCTTGCAAAGTGCTCACATTGGGCCATCCAACCGCGTCACGGAGGGAAACAAATGCTTCCACCATCTGCCGTCCATCTCTCCAAACATCCCCTGCAAAATGACGTGCCCGCATCCACGTGCACAAAGTTGCCGGAGGATCATCTGGATCTCGAATCTGAAATCGGGTAATACCCTGCCATGAAGTCTGCAAGTCCTGCTGAGTATTCCACCGAGGCCGAACTCCTTGACCTTGCCAGTTGATATTGTCCAGAATGAACTCATTCATCATCTGACCTGGAGTTCTACGACCAAAAGGATCATCTGCCTGACTGGTCGCTGCATGCACTTGTCTGGCCTGTCCCCATCTCAATGGATTGTGGAGGTAGTAGACTTGGGTCGCTCGAACACCAGTAATCCACTCCTTCGTCAAGCCACCAGGCAGCTGCAGATCCTTCAAAGGTGCTTCAGATTCCGGTTCATCACGGTGAAAAGCAAGAACATCAAACATGTAGAGTCGAGGTTGCACATGTACTCGACAAACTTCACCATCTTCCACACTCAGTACCCAATAGTCTCGAGTTGGTGGAGGGCTCTGATGTTGTCTCTTGAGAATCGTGGTCTGTTCCTCTCTCTGCAATGGCCTCCGCATCCGTGCTGGAACGTCCACCAGCATAGGCTCCATACTTGGAGGAAGGCGAGCTCTGGTCTGTGGTGTTGCTGGCATCGGTTGTGTGACCAGTGCATCTTGTTCTCGATCAGGAAAAACCAGACGATTTTCTCGATGTAGAACTGAACGCTCTACCACCATCATGTCATCCTCCTCCCAATCCGAAGGCATATCAAAAGGTGCAGCTTGCAGATCTTGGTGTTGTCGTACCGGTAGTGCTGCCAACACATCTGTATCGATTGATACTGCCAAAGCTTCTGCAAAGCTTTCATCCGAGTCCGAGTACTCCGGATTGTAGAATCTCCACACATCAACAAAAGGTGGGTCCGGATTGGTCACCGCCACATTCCATACCGCAGGGGTAGCACCATCTCGCACTGAAGGAACCGTGACATCCACCGATTTCGGATTGAGCTTTTCCTTCATCTTCTGCAAATGCTTCTGCGTCTTGGACATGGCCTCATCAAAAACCGCTCTTCTTTCCGAAAAGGACCGAAGTGCCGGCTCTCCTTCTTGTCCCACAACACGTGCCTTCTTCTGCGGCCGAGCAGAAGGTTGCATCAGGGGTCTGGAGGAACTCGGATCCAATGTCGGTACCTGCCGTTGATGGACAGAGATAGGCACATCGTCAAGAGCTGATGTGGATTTCTGCATCTGTTCTGGAGTAATCGGCACTCTCCCTTCTTGTTCTTCATCACTGAATTCTGCAGGTGGGTACATCGGGTCGATCTTCACCTTGTGCTCCTTTTTCTCCTTCTTCTGACGAGGTTTGGAAGGTTGCTGACGAGGTGTGGAAGGTTGCTGTTGACGTGACCCCGGCCCCGTGGAAGAAGTAGGAACTTCAGGTTCTGAAGAAGATGAGGAAGATGCCGAAGAGGACTGGGTATCTGCATTCACACGGCCTTCCAACAGTTGCTTCTCCATGTCCTTGAGTGCCTCTCGAGCAATTGCTGCAGCTTCCTGTTCTTCCACCACCGCCAGGCGGATGTACTCCAATGGCATGCCTTTCAACTTGTTCTGATAACGCAGCCAAACACGCTTCACAGCTCCATCCTTCCGCTCGATTGCCACCACCAACGCTGGACCAACCCAAGAGATATCATCCTGAAGACGACGAGCAAGACCTCGGCGATTAGCTGGTGGCTCATAGAACATCACCTGGGCACCCTCGGTGATGAGCTCCAATCGAGGAAGTCGTGATCGCGATCCAGCTGCTCGTTTCAAAGCTTCATGTGATTCCATCCAGTGAAAGGCATCCATTGCCGCCTTCCGCATCTGTGCTGTGCGATGAAATGAATCATCTGTCGATGCAGGACGGGAGAGCTGGAACTGCATGTGGCCAGCAAGAGTATCCATAAGATTTTGAGGCATACTGCAATCCTTGCCAAAGACCAACTGGATGGGCGAGAAACCGGAAACTCTTGCCTGTCGATTTCGAGCCGCTGTGACTTGCACAACAGCCATCTGCAGTTCTTCAAGTCCGACCAACGTCACCTCCTTAATCACTTTCATGAGGAGGACCTTCAGCACTGCACCGTGTCTCTCTGCCAAAGACATTCGCCAGTGAGCTGTTGGAGGGACAACGTCATGAAAGACTGCAAAGACATTCAAAAGCGGCTCCAAGACTCCCCGAAATTCAGTTCCTTGATCTGTCATGAGGACTGAAGGAGGTCCAAACACTCCAAACCATCTATCCCGAAGCAGCTTCGTTGAAACCTCTGCCGAAGGGTCCTTGGCCGCTGCAGCAATCTGGTAAAGTGCAAAGGCATCCAAAACGTGGGTCACGGCAAACTTCTCATTGTTCGAATCCCAAACATAGAAAGTATCAGCCACAATCCGTTCATTGAATGCCATAGGTCTCTGAAAAGCAGCCTTTGGGGTAGCCTGTGGAGATGTCACCTGAGCACAAATCTGACAATGCAAATGTTTCACTGCCTGAATGATCTCCGACTGTGCCCCATTCAGCTGTAGCATCCGCTGCAGCTTCTCATTCGACACATGCCCCAGGGCCACATGTAAATGAGCCAAGGTTGATCTGATTGTTCGATGCAACAGGGCGGCTCCTCCAGAGAAGTTGATGTACTCATATCTGGTGCCATTCTCCACCATCTTCATGTGCTGCCTCAATTGCCCTTCAGGTGTTGGTTCCACTTCTGCCGGGACCATCTCCCAAATCCGGTTCGGAGGCACTTGATCCGGAAGAGCCACATGAATTTCCTGAGCAGATTCTTGCAATGCACATTCCAATCCAGTGAGAAGCCATTGACAAAACTGTTCCGTCCATCGTGATGCCAAAGTTGACCTCCGTATTGAAATGGTTCTGCCCGTGCCATTGGGGTCACTCAAACGAACGGAGCCTTCGATGGGTTGATGTTCTCCAGGAGCATGATCACACTCCACAGGCGGAAATGCCGAAGAATTGATGCAAGGATGATTCATCTGCACCATTGTTGGTTTCTTGTGCGGCTTCCCACTCTCTTGGTCCACCAAACCCAACTTGCACATGTGCACCACTTGGCCATACACAGGTGACCGACGTTCCATGCGAGGCATCTTGAGAGCATCACTCTGTGCTGGTTGCTCGAGCACCACCAAACGGCCATGCACCGACTGGTAGGACCAAACCCATACGACAAAGTCCCAGAATGGTTGGTGCTCCCGACGAAGTGCACTCAAGATGTCCTTGCGCTTCCTCATACGTTGCCAGGATGACCAAGGCCCACAGGGCGGCGACAAAGTAATCACCTCTGGCTTCTGAGCATCAATGACATCCTTCAAAATCTGCTGATGTTCCTCATTGAGCAAGTCAAGGCCATAGAGAACATCCTGTGGCGGAAGTACATCCCACTGGTCCGAGTCTCGTGCCAGTTCAGAAAGAGTGGCACGTCCTGCAAAGATCTCCATGAGGGACCACCGCTTGTACTTCATCTTCACCACATCATACATTCTCTGGTGAGTTCTCATGGCCCTCTGAACACCAGCCAAAATCGATCGCTTCTGACGTCGATTGAGAGTGATCTTCTGCCGTCCTGATGATGTCATTGGTTCTGCATGCATATTCTCTGGAATTGATGCATCATCTCGAGAAACATCACCAGGAAGGGCTTCTGGAGGATCACCCGGAAGGACCTTGGGAGGACTGTCGGGGCATACGATATCAGCTCGATCTTGTGCCCGACGAAGCTGCTCTTGCATCGTTGGAGCATTGCAGGATCCGTGCTCACTGATTCGAAGCTCGTCCCCGGCTTTTGCTGCGAGCACGGGGTGGCTGCTGCTCTTCCTCGGCATCCATCGTCACGGTCTCGCCAAAGGCCAGGGGATACACCTTGGGGTTGAAGCACAACTGCCTCGCCGATCCGACGTGTCCCCACAGAGATGCCAGGTGACGTCCATGCATGTGCAGCAGCCAGCGCGGATTCCTCTTCCAACGACGCTTGCCGTCGTGCTCCACTGCCTGTCGGATACGCAGCATGAGCAGCAGCAGCTTCCATTTGAATACCACCGATTGAGACATCAGGGAACGGATCACATTGAAGGTCAAATCCTCGGAGAAAACGCTGGACAGGGTCGGAAATGGTGCTGCCGGATTGGTGAGAGCTCCCTGTCTGGCTGTTGAGGTTCTGCCGGAACTCTTGGCTCGGGAAGACGGCTTCTTGCTGTCCTTGGTCTTCTCTTCGGCTGACACCTGCTGGAGCATCTGCATCTGGGCAAACATGTCCTGCATCTGCGTCTGCATCTCCTGCATCTGGGCCAGCTGCATGCTGTTGGTTGCCTGCAAACGTGCGGCTTGAATCCTGGTACCCGGAGATGTCGTTGGCCGACGAAGCTTGGTCGTTACCTTCTTGGTGGATGAGGTCCGAGCTCTCTCCGGTTCCACTTCCGCCAGCTCCATCTCGTCCGACGACACATTCTGGGCAAGACCGATCTCCTCCCAAGACGCCTGGGATGCCATCGCTGGGGGATTGATCGGTCGGAAAACCTTGATCGTTGGGCGATGCGAACATCACTTTTGATCCACTAGAAAACCGCAAGGCCATGACTTCACGATGAGGTTCCAAATGAGCATACTCCGGAACGGTTTGCAACTTGTCAATCTCATCAACCTTCAAAACATAGAGTCCACCCCTTGACTGTTTCAAACCAAATGCTTTGACTCCATGCTTTCGTGAAGACACCGTATGCGATGATGTGTCAACAACCAATCCCAAAGCCGTGCAAACAGGTTTTGAAAGAAGAGGAGGACAGTTTCCAGCCACCACTGAAATACGAAGAAGGCAAGGGATCGTTGCAATGGAGACATGCAAAATGACAGCAAATCGACTCTGATTGACATGTCCATCACCAAAACGAAATGATTCTGACTCCAGAACAACCTTGACAAAATGACCTTCTGCTTTCCACCTTTGAACAATTGGATTCACCCACGAAGTCCCAGCCACAGTCTTCATGCATCCTAAATCCAAAATCATGCTGTCTCCAAGTTCCGCCAATGACCAGCAAACATCATGAACATCCATATTCGATTCGACCATCAATTGAAATGAAGTCTGTGGCCTCCCGGAAGAAACACTGCGCACTTTGTACTTCGCATCGGACTGCACACATGCCTTCAGATACTCCCAGTCCGCTTCAGACTGAGTCACAGCCACTGGAAAAGTCACATTGGAAGCATGCACCGGAGCTTTGTTCCGATAAGGGCATTCCTGTGACCAGTGACCAAGCTGTCGGCAGATGAAACACGGTTCAGTCTTCTGCTGCTCCTTGACCCACTTTCGGACCTGTTCACGATCTCGTGAGTTGCCCGATCCACCTCCATTGGCTTCCTTTTGGAAGTATTGTCGCATCTTCTTGATCTCTCTGACACGGTTTCGAGCTTTGTACTCCTGAGCGTAGATCTCAGCCAATGCCAAGTCCGATGAAGAGGCTGAGGAAGATGTAGTAGAGGATGCATTGGACGATGGAGCCACACCTGTCTCCAAAGCGGCATGTCCAAACGAAGTCATATCCTCTTCGTCCTCATCCATGGACTCTTCACCAATCTGCTCAGGATTCTGCTCCTCCTCCAAGTCTTCTTCCTGGCCATCTTCATCTTCCAAGATAGCCATGAGGGCATCTCGAAACCGCCTCCGACCAAAGAACTTCTTCCGACGACGAGTCCCCGCTGTCGAAGGAGTCATGGAGGTTGAGGTAGAAGGCGACGAAGTCGTAGCCACCCCAGCCTTTTGGACCAGGTATCGATCTTCCTGATCCAATGTCGGCTCACCCCTGCCAATGGGGCATCCGGGAAGCCCTTCCAGCTGGTCTGCCAAGTCAATGATTGCATTGGTGACCAAGTCCTCATCCTCCAAAGTTCCACCACAAGCAGCTTTTATGAGTGCTTGATCACGTTTCGTCAGTTTGGCAGCGTCCATCAGATGTCCAACATAGAACTGAGAACCCACCTGATAGGCCGGACTGGACTGGTTCTCTCTACGGTAGATCTCAGCCCGGTTGATGAAGGACTCCAATGATTCCTGCGGCAGTCTGGATAACCTCATAAATTTCTGTCTCCTCTGATCGACCTTCTTCTGATCCAAGAGCTTGATGATCGGGGAGCGTTCCATGGTCGCTCGAATGACGTCGATGCCCTTAGCAGAGGACACCTCTTCCACTGACAGATGCTGGACGATCTTGCCTGCTCGTTCCCTCAGTTGCTGCATAAGCCTTGGTCCACGCATCTCCTCTGGAAGAGATCGGCCCTCAGAAGCTATCCAAAACATCACACTTCTCCAATACTGCTCCCATGATTCACCAGGTCTTGCATAAAAGATTGGGGGGTACGTCGAACTGATCTTCCCTCCTGGGGCCATAGCTTGCTGGCTACCATTGCCTGCAATCGACGGGACACCACTGGGGATCTCACCTGATGGCCGATTTGCAATGTCCTTAGAGGCTGCAACTGGGGAAGCTGGGTCCATCTGCTTCACCATCGCGGCACTACCTTGCACTCGGCTCTGATCATTCCCATGACCTTGTCCAGAATCATATTGTTGAATTTGATCTGAGACATGCCGATGCAAAAGATCATGATCGTTACCTGGAAGGTCTGTTGCACGATCAAGGTATCCCGGTTGAAGCGATGCTTGCCGATACGACCAATTCGAGTTCCTGTCCAAACCAGCGGATGACGACCCATCATCTGGTTTCCACTGCCAACCTTGCCATCCAGAATGGTTCGACCACCTTCCTGATGACCATGAATGCCAGGAACGAGAACTGCCGCTCCAATTTTCCCAAGCATCCCCATCACCACTTGCACTTTGCAATGACGAGGTTTCAGACCAGTTCTCTGCAACCTGGGTTGACCACGGATCATTCCGAATCCAGTTCTCTGCAACCTGGGTTGACCACGGATCATTCCGAATCCACGGATCTTCAATTGGGCTCATTCTCCTTTCCACTCCACCGGAATGCAGAAGTCTTCCCGACCCGTCACTAACCTCTCCAGAGGGCACCTCCACAGAGCTCCCATTTGATAACTCAGCTGAGTTCCCATTGCTCTCATTTGATGCCACTGAAGACGAAGACGTATCAGGCGGCGACTCAAAAGTCACTCCGGTTCTCCTTCGGCTCCGAGCGAAGTCAGGAAGAGGGACTTCACCAAAGCTCGGCGCCGCAGCTCCAGCGAGGGGCTCATCAGACCCATCCAATGAGCCTCGCAGCTCAGATGTGAGGCCAGCCATGGCTCAAGTCAGCACTGAAGCTGACGCTACAAAAGGCCACACTCGGTGGCTCCGCTACCACTGGAAAAGCACGACGGCCGAAAACACCTTTTCCTCACATACTGAGCCACGACGGGCTGTCAGATCAGCAACAACTGACACCTACTCAAACATCACCTTTCGAGCGGACCAGGGAGAACAATCCACATTATGTTGTACCACCATTTCACTAATGATGCTGACTCCATGAATTGAAGCTATATTATTACCCGCTCAAGATTGGAAATGTTGGAAGACATCCTATTTATGTTACCTCTGGTAATTTCACGTAGCTATATATATATATATATATGGAAAATCAGCACTTTTGAGAGATAACTCTTTCGGTAAATCAATCATCATGGCTTCCACAACTATGTTAGATTTCCAGAGAGTAACATGTTCATTCAAAAATCTGCAGGATCTCAAAAAAAACACTGATCCTTCGAACCCCTGCCGCGCCTCAGCGAAAATCAGAATCAGGATCATGCCGACCTCAATGGGGAATGACACATGGACGATCAACGTGTTGGTTGAAGTTGAAATCATTTAAAGAATACCATGGATTTCTGTCTAGAACATACGGGTTTCCTGAGTTTCCTGTCTTCCCTTCCACCAATTTTCAGCCCCAGAACTTCGCCAACTCCGAAGTTTTCGAACCAAGCGACAAAGAGCCTCGGCTGCTGGGCGTTGGCGCGCACCCCAGCGTCGCCCACGATGCCGATGGCCAGACCCGCGGCCAGCGAACTCATGCCCACCGTGAGGCCTGCCCCAGGGCACATGGTCAGATGCCAGGTTTTTGGCCCCCGAAGTATAGCTAAGTTAACAAAAATGACTTGGTTAAGTTGGTTAACCATTGGATTGATTGGATATAACGAGGGAATTTTTGACTATATAGTTTTCATGGCTTGGGGAGCCACAGCTCGTGGCAATGCCATCAACCATCTCCACATAGAGGTTCTTCAGAAATTGGCAAAGAAAAAACCTTCGCAATGGGATGATCTTTATGAAATGACCCCCCATGGTGGGTGACGTCTTAAGACGGTGTGACCGGTGGGGCCATAAGGGTGAATCCCACATGAAAAAAAAAGATTGGGTCGTCTGGGAATCCTCACAAGGTGTATATCAATCTCTAGCAAAATCATGGTTGATCTTTGATAGGAAACAACTGGGTATATATATTATATATATATATGCATGGTTATATATGTTATATAAATCAACCATGAACCCAAAAATGAACTGAACCAAACATTGAATTTATAGCAACACACTAAAGGACTAAACTATCTATCAGTATCTATCCAAGGTTGGGGATGCTAATGGGTTAATTAGCATCCGCCAGTATGATCAAGTCACCAAAGTTTACATAGGTCAATGGTTTGACCATGGCATACAAGTGGGGTCCACCAACATCCAAGTTGGATGACTTTGGGGTCACAGATCTTTGGACACACTCAACAATGTAGGGCCTACCTGTCATACGCGGATCATAAGTTTGTGTATAAACTGGTCTAGCAAAAATACATCAACTACCAAAACCCTAGTTATGTTTGTTATTTCAACAGAATTTTGTATATTGTGTATATATATATATATACTTATTTTGTATTTTGTATTATATATATATATATATGTTGTTGGTTGATGTTGGTTGTATCCCTACTGCCCAGTTGTCAAAATCCCCAAAAAATATTCCCATTTCTTGGTGTATTTGAATCCCTTCACTCTTGGGTCACAGAAATGGTTTCTCCGTGAACTCCACACCTGCACCCAGGTGTGCGTAGCCGGAGTAGGCGGAATAGTTGGCGGCATCCATCTTGCCGTTGATGATCACCTGCGACGTAGCTGAGCTGATGTGGCTGGGACGGGTGTCGAGCTGTTTCAAAACACACGTTCAGAATGCGTATATCATGGGGATTTTTGATTGAGATGAAATAGGGAAGCTGTTTGAAACCACTAACTTATGCTTCGGTGAATGGTAGTTACAACTATATATTTATAGCTCAGTATTGAACTAACCCTCACAAGCGGCTGTTGATGGTGAATAAACCCTTAACATAGCAATATCAAACACCCATCCCCTAAATGGTCCGAAATGTGTATAAAACCTCTACTGAAACACGGTTCCTCAGGGTGTTTAATCTTACGGGCAGGGGATCATAAACTTTACCATTTGGCTTGTGTTGTTTTCACTCATTTTGTGTGGATTTGCTCCCCCAGCGTCGCACGTGAAGTTCAGTATCCACCAGTGATGGTGCTGTTGCACGTTTCTTGTGCCATGGGTCAAGTTCAGTGGTAGATGGGTTGTGATCAATAGTGTTGGTAAACTAGAGTACATCATCCCCAATGTCGCCAGAATGAGTGACATTACAAGCATCAATAAATGGTTAACTTATAATTGTTTTACCAATACAAAGGTGATTTATTATGATTCCTTTGCCAACATTAGTGGGGATCCCATAATTCATGGATATACATCCATCACACTTGGTCATTATCAATGGGGGATGGCAATGATTGAATTTCAAAATATTGGTTGAATGGTGAAATTACTTTTTTGGACCATGGCACATACATGTGGTCATTAATCTGAAATGAAACCTGCTCCCATAGACTCCATGTATCTGGATGAAATGCACTCCCCTCTGGTAAACTAACACAACATAACTATTGAAAATCCCCCATGTTTAATGGGTAAATCAACTATTTCTATGGCCATTTTCAATAGCTATGTAAGAAATTACCAGAGGGTAAGAACCTGAAAAGTTTGGCCATTTGAGGATAGTTACCCCAATCCAATTCCCATCACCCACGTCGTGACTTCAGTGTCATTGCTGCAATTTATCAAGATCTGTCATGTCTGTTGTATATATCTGTATATGTCTATCTTTAATGTTAAGTTACATGCCCACTATGGTGTATGATACATATATAAACAACCTATCCCTAATTTTCCCACTTTGATGCTCATTCCTGATAAAATCCAATATACCCTTTGGCAAGACTCAGCTCACACATCTGGACGTTGCAACGAAGACACCATGACAACACGGGACCCAAGGCCCTCCTCTAGTGTGAGAATGGATATTTTTAACGCAAGCTGTTTCCTTTCTATAGTCGAAGCTAAACTTCATGTGTTCTGATGGAACTGTTGATGGATTTCTTTGGTTCTCTGGAGGAACAAATCTTATCCTTCGATAGGTAGCCAGCTCACGGCCCCTAAAAACACAAGATTTCCGGGTTGGTGGTTTTGAGGTCGAGGAGTTCACAATTTTTCATTGTTGCATCAGCAAAATGGGGCAAACACATCAAAATGACCATATTAGTCACGTTATGTCACATTGGAAACATGACATAAACATGTCTAACATCGCCATAACCAGTTCTTGCCTGAATGAACATCCAATCGGGTGAATTTCCAATGTGTCCCAGTTTTTTTTCCCATGTCATAGCCAGGTAACCAGGTTGACACACCTAACTCGTCTAACAGTCTGTTATTGCTTCCCAACTTACTTATCATGGTGAGTCGCCTGCTCCATCGATCCACCCCCTTTCATCACATGAAATATTGAGGAGCATGCGATCCACCACTCGTTTATTGGGGGTTGAATCCCAGAAGAACCCACTATTTTTCATGATCAACGCCCTCCAACACATTCTTGAAGGTTGAAAAAAGCCTATTCATCGGTTGATAAAACCCGCACGAATCTCAACCATCGATATTTTTGTGTTATAGGAACAAAACAAAACAACAAGAACTCACACAAACACTCCATCCCGCCCACTCCATCTTCTCTATTCACCATTTATTATATGTCATCCCCTGAAACCCAACATTTTTCCTGATGAACTTGCCAGTTTTCATGCTTAACATGGTGGACCCCCCCATGGTTCATGATGGAATGCTAGAAAGTGTAGCCCAAGGAAACGGAATCGCTAAGTTGCTGAACATAACTCCAATTTCACTATGGTTTATATATTGATATTTGAGGTACTTAGAACTAAAGCATTCATGGGGTAAAACTAAACCAACCCAACAAATATCACTGGCGGGGCCCCACCTTTTATAGTTTGTGGGATTTTAGTCCCTGTAAAGGTAGAATTATAGTACTAAATCATCAGCCTCTGTACAATCCAACGTTAAGCGCAACTAATGGTAGATCAATCATAGATCCGATAAATATTGTAGATCATAGTATACCCAAAGTTGATAATCGCATTTATAAGTGGGTGAACTAACCCCGGCTCCGAGCCACTTCCTACAGTCATGTCCCTTTTACCACTTATAAGTCATTTCTAACCACATTTACATAAATGTTCTGGAATTATAACCCATTAACAGCCATATTATATCACCATAGAAATAACTGGTAGATCATGAATCCTCGGCAAATATTGCAATCATAGTATAGCTAAGTTACGATTATCCCATTTACAAGTGAGTTATAACCCCTGACTAAACACTTAGCCTTTCCCACCAACAGGGCCACAAACAGCGCACCGCGGTGATCAAACCGTAGATGCCCAACACTCCGGCCATGACCTGTTGTTTTTTTTCAATTTTGTAACCGCAGAAACAAAAAAAAACAGCTGGTGCCAAAAAAATATTGGATAAGTTGGTGCACATAAGTCAACTAACTATGATTTTAATTATGGATGTTTATGGTAGATATGATATATATATATATACATATATATATAGAATTACTACCACCTTGTAGGGAAACCATGGGGAAACTTGGAAAATAGCCTGTAAATATCTAGGGAAAATGCCGGTTTTGTAGCGAAAATCATCAACATATTATGACTATTGATGACTAATGCGATTTTTTGTTGCAATTGTAAATCCATGAAAAACCTATATAGTGAATGAGATTTGAATTTCAATGGTAAATTCATCGAACTAAAACGGAATTGTCCATCTAAGCCATGTTTGATTACCAGGAGGTGCTGTGATTCACCAATGGCGGGAGCAAGCGTCTTCAAAGTTCTCTTGTGCTGTCCAGGACATGACGATTTTTCAGGATATCACTGACAAAATCCGAATTCAAACATCAAACCTGGGGATAGAAAGCGGTAAAAATTGGATAGAAATCCCATCTGGGAATGTTGTAGATTAATGCGCCAGGGAATCATCCCTGAAAGAATTTGGTTACTTATGACTTGAGAATGATTCTGTGAGTTACACACAAAAGAAAACGGGTCGTGAAGAGGCATTTGTGTAGTGACTGTCTCCACAAATGAGATATGCACGATTATTCAGGAGATTACAATTGGATTATGTAGTCAATCTGCAAGGAGAATACCCATCAATCAGGATTGATATTGGGTTTATCTTATCCCAAAATGATGTCATCAAACGTGGCTGGTTGGAAAATCCACCATCAACATGGATGATTTTCCCAGCTATAACCCTCCATTGACAGGGGGAGGGAAAAAGCAGATCTTCTCATGGTTGATCTGCATACCTTCATGCAATGACATATTTCCCTCTGCAGAAGTGGCACGCAACAAACATTGCCAACAAGAACACATGCCAAGTACCGATCTGGTAATTCAACATAACGATTGGAAAACATCAATTTTTGTGGGTAAATTGTCTATAAAGGGCAATTTCCATAGCTATGTTGAAGTACCAGAGACTAATTACTTCCCACTAGCCTGATCTCAGATACACAAAGACACTCTGGATATGACCAGAGTCCTCCCAAGTGTGGCAGCAAACAGAAGGAACATGGCCATAATGTAAGAACCCCAATGCCATAAACCAGCAGTTTTGGAGGGTTTACAGGGTCGTGCGCAGCGGCATTCCCCTAAGGTAGAAAAAAATCCTTAGGTGGGTGGGGACCCACATTGATTCATAGACCAGAACAGGTATAGTCTGCGTAGGTTTTCTATGCACGGTCTGAATGGAAGTAGTTCATTATGTTCATTGGACAAAATACATCCGCAAATAGAAACATAATTTCGATGATTTGAAACTTGTTGGCTAGAAGATTGCGGAAATGTTTCGAACATGGAGAAAAAAGGATCGAGTATAATGAGTGGCAACCTGCGGACAAGCTCTGGACTACCGAAGTGTTTTTTCTCAAAGACCAAAAGTCACTTGCAATCATCATCAAATGTACGGCGGCTATTCTAAGCACTTTTCACTTGCCACATGCAGGTGTTTCCCATTTCACACCACTGGTGGGCCAGTGGCTTTGTCCCAGCCACCTGCATTGANTTGCCACATGCAGGTGTTTCCCATTTCACACCACTGGTGGGCCAGTGGCTTTGTCCCAGCCACCTGCATTGAAACACGAACACGTAAAGCATGCTGCAGATGCCATGTCTCACGGCTCAACTTTCACACACCTGCTTCCGTTCATAGTGTTGCTTAAAAATAACAAAGGGCGATTTGAAACGTACACAGCACCTCCACCAAGCAAGTGCCCAAAATGTGCACTCTTAAGCGCGGGCGGGTTCCGGGGTCAGAGGGGGGGGTCCGACAACCTATCTATGGGAATCTATTTCACTGCGTCCGGTTCAAGAAATAAGAACCCGAACGATAGCTTTTGAAACCCCCCCCGGGGTCCAGG
>BGPT01000396.1:208209-239045 GCA_003297045.1 Symbiodinium sp. clade C Y103
CGTCACTTACAACATAGTTCCTGACATAGCTGCTGGCCAATACGTCAGGGTGGCACAGAAAGGGCCTTTTAAAGAGGCCACTGCCCTAATTAAATTATATCAATTTATATACAAACAAAAACATAAAAATCCCATATAAACCCCATACATCTCCCATGTAATGCATCTTCCCCCCCCCCCCCGGGCCCCCCCAGGGAGTCCAAAAAGGGCCAGGGCCCCGAGCGGTCGCTTCTCCAAGTTGCCGGTCGTTTGACCTCGCCTGAAAATCAAAGAAAATAGAAAGGAAAAACGAAGGAACACCCCAGGAAATAGGGCATCCCCACCTGGGGTTCTCTGAAAATATGGTATCTCAAAATATCTCAAAATCCAGTATGGGAAAACATTCTTCTCCCTATAAGAATTGTTTGTTGTTGCATGATATTACAATATATTACACTTTTTTTAAGACACACCCACATAGAAAAATTGAAAACCTAGGAAAAAAATGATGAAATCATGATCTATGTTGTCGGGCAAACACTAGGGCCAGAACACAGGCCATGAGTTGAACCCTTGGTCAATCTATGTGGGGCCCCCTAGATACATTTGACCCATTAAGAGTAGAATGTTGATCCACCAAATATAGAACAAGAATGACAGCCAACAACAATCCTGGCTCCTGTTGGTTATGAGTAGGTATACAAGGTGGTTTATGGCAAATGTATCTATTGGTAGAGGCTTAGCAAAAAATCGTTTGACTGAAGAGGTCACACCTCGAAGCAAATCGGTCATCAGTCAATGTTAGACACCAAAAATCCTCAAGGTACAGAAAGGAAATGTCCACAAAAATTGCTCGATTAGATGTCCAAAAAAAAAAAGTTATTCAAAACTGTCGGTTTCAATGGCAGTTGATGCGACCTGAAGACTTTCCCCAAACCAGTTACAAATCCAATAGATTCACCTTAAAAAAATCGATGGAATCTGGAAGCAGGGTGTAGCTTGCCAGGAAGCGAGACCCTTACCTGTCAGGTTGGGAAAACAATGCTCAGCCTAAATTACCCTCTGGTAATTAAACGTAGCTATTGAAAATGGCCATAGAAATAGTGGATTTTCCCATCAAAAATGGTGACTTTCCATAGTTATGTTAGTTTACCAGAGGGTACATTTTGAGTCAAAAACACAGAGGGTCATGAAACAAGCGTGAAGCCACCTGTGGATGTTTTGATGTATTCACATGTATTCACCCAATCACGCAGATTTTTGAGGAGATTCCAGACCACCTTTGGGATTCGATCAAGGTTTGTTGTTGAAATCCCTCATGTTTTGGTTCATCTCCGAGGTGAAGACATCGCTTCTTGTGATGCTCCAATTCACCCCAAATTGAGGAGCTAAGCCCCTACTTGTTTCAATCCAGTCCGTGTTTTTTGCTAAAGTCTTCACATGTATATCTTGATTAAGTGTACAAGTCACCACCAACACAGACCCTTATTTTTGTTGGTGAAATCATAATTTCTGTTGTTGTATCCCATCTTTTGGCCCATCCCAAGACGTGCAACATGTTTCTTCCATCACACCAGGCAACGTGAGAAGGTTCTGGAAGAAATTCCTCAGTCGTGCACGGTGTGGCGATACCGGAGAGCCATGACCGACCCTAAACCTCATGGCCCTAGTTACCCTCTGGGACTGCAACATGGCTGGCTGGAACACCCACCATCTAGTTCAATGATTTTCCCAGCAAACTTAACCTCCGTTTACAATGAATCACAATGGATTTGTCCTTCTTTTCCTACAATGTGAGGCCCCCTAGATAGCTAAGTCGGTTTATAACTCCAATAACTATGGTTTATGATACTTATAACTATACTTAATGGGGTCTATAAACCAACTTATATCTAGGGGGCCTCACATTGTATGATTGTTCCATGATTTTCTCATTGAAACCTACATTTCCTACGAGGACTTCCCAGCGGTCGCAAAATGACAGATGAAGGGGTAGACGAATTGTGGTGCTTCCAAGCTATAGCCCAATTATACACAAAAAATCACCAGTCAAATATATATATATATATATATATACATGTATATATTTATATATATATATATATATTATGCATTTATATGCCACTTGTATTTCTGGTAAATTGATGTTGTACATGTCATTAATTATCACCACAGTTTGCAATGGGATTTGTTATTGATGTGTCATGGAAATATACAACAGTGATGTTCACTACTTTTTGATTCATGGGTCTCGTACATCTACGTGGCTTCAAACCGGGCCTTTTAAGCAAAGCACAAATCTGCAGAAATGGTGGTTCAATGGAGACCAAATATTGGGTGGAATGATTCCCAGTCCATGTTCGTCAATGAGATGTGTTGCTTCGTCAATTAGATGTGTCAGCATCAAAAGATGCGCCAAAGATGCGGAGCATCGAAGGATTCTCCCTAGAAAGCTCGGTGGTCCCAAGTGAGTTGCTGCTTCTCCGCCGCCTACCTCATTGGATTGGTTTGAGGGAAAATCTACCACCGGAAACCATGGATTTTCCCATGAAATATGAGGGGTTTCCGGCAAATTTTCCCATTCACCAATCCATTGACTACCCTACCCACTGGCCTTCGAAAGCTACGATTCCCCCGAACCCCAGGGATCAGTTCCAAAACCTGGCTACTACTTGAGGGAGCAATGTCGGCTAATGATGCGAATTAGTCTACAATGTGGGGCCCCCTAGATAGCTAAGTTGGTTTGTAAGTCCCATTAACTATAGATATATCTACCATAAGCCATACTTGACCTAGTTATAAACCAACTTAGCTATCGAACGGGGGCCTCACATTGTAGAATTAGTTTAAATATCGTTGGTTACATTAGTTTGATTAGTTTAGAATATATTCTAGAATTAGTCTAGAATCAGCTTAATTCGTTCGTTAGTTTGATTAGTCAAATGTGTTACCCTCTGGTTATGACTAACATAGCCATGGAAAACCCCTTATGAATGGAGGTTTTGATGGAAACATCATCCAAAATTAGCCAGCTAGTCCATGGCTATGTTAAATAAACACAGGGTAAATTTCCCCCCAATCTACAGATGATTTCCCACCTAAAACCCCGATTTACACGGGAATGTCCAGCTCGCCATGTTTGATTTTCCAGCGGGACCATCACTGGCTCAATCTTAACCTTCACTATCCACTCAAAAAATAAGTGTAAGGATCACCCAGGTTATACCATGGAAAAAAACCTCCAGCAGGAAATACCCGCTGGTAATTAAACGTAGCTATTGAAAATGGCCATAGAAATAGTCAATAGTGGATTTTCCAATTAAAAATGGTGATTTCCTATAATTCTGTTAGTTTACCAGAGGGTAATGTTCATGAATTTTCCAATTTGGAAACCCACCATTCCATCTGCTGGTTCATCATCATTTTCCCTATGAAAATCTATGAAACAGGAATGACTTGTCCATTTGCGGGTACAACCAGTTGTAAGTTGGTGGGCATAACTGGGCAAACTGGTTTAATTAAAAACGGTGGATATACTTATAGCTGGATGGATGGGCATAATATGCAAACCAACCACCAAAACTAGCCGGCATACACCTTGCAACATCCTACTTGCGGGTGCATCTGAGCAAGTAGGTAACATATCATACCATACCCCAATTCTCTACAATGTGGGCGCCCCCAGTGATGTTTGTAGGTTTATAAACCCCGTTAACTCAAGTGCTACAAGCCCAATCGTTATTGGAGATGTGTTCACCAACTTAGCTAAGATCAATTAAATACTAACTAGAATTAATACCATGTATATTGGTGATATAAGTTATATGACCATAGTAAGAAGTACGATAAACATCCATAAACCCGTGAAATTGGAGTTGTTTGCACCCACTGATTTCGCTATCAAGGGGGGCCCACTTATGGCAACTGCCTGAAGGTTCTAGTGCCGCCACGCTGCGCAACGGAGGCGTTGTCGCCCTTTCCAATTCCTGGCTTTGAAGCGCCAATTGGGCACGGGACTGGATCCTTGACAAATGGCCAGGTCTATCTATGAAGATATCCAACAAAGTGGGGCCACTGTGATAGCGAAACTGCCAAGTTGGTGGGTGAACACAACTCAAATTTCACGATTGGGTTTATGGTACTTGTAACTATCGTATGCATGAGGTTTACAAACCAAAAAACATAATTGGGGGGGCCCACACACTGAAAGTGTTGCCCCAATGATATTAGATACGAAAACTAATCATACATCCATGCATACATACAAACATCTGTACCCTACAATTTAGATATCCCGAATATAATATAAGTTGCACATTTGTGCCTTAGTGCTCTGAACACTTCTTGAGAAGTTGTAATAAAGATGCTCTCAAAGTGCCAGTACAGGACGAAGGATAATCTCTTTACAAAATGTGGATTCCACTCTTCAAAACCTTTCTTGGAAAATAGAAGGCCAGGGTATGCACATTAATTACAAGGAAGAACGCACCCCAAAAAACCTGACTGTCCACATTTATGATGGCAAAAACACATCCATAAGCAGTTGATAGAAGGCGATATAGCAACATAGTCTATGTTAACACGATTTACTGTTCGCATGTACCCGTTTGTGGCAAAATAGAGAATGCCGCCCCGGATACATAAACCACTGGTTTTTTTCTTCCTAGATTTGATCACCAACTATCATCATTTTGGGGGACCTCTCGGCATGAAAATCAACCAGAGGGCAGTCTAGCAACATATTCCAATGGCAGGATCTACGGCACGTGCGACAGATTCACAGATTAGGGCTTCCGAACATAGCCAACCAGAGTTGGTGATCCACCTCTTTGTGAACGTTAATGGTGCTTAATAATGAATAATAAGTCCGAAGCATCAGGTTTTGCGTGTCCCCCATGATAGTTTATGGTGGTCAATCTACCCTCATTGCCCCCTGAACTGGGTTGATGTTCAACCCCAAACCAGGATTTGAATCTACTTCAAATACGCTGGGGTAAACTACCATACTGATCCATGCTGTGGAAAAAAAAAAACAAAAACGTGTTCTTTTTTTGACAATGAAAGGCATATGGTAGTTTTTTTTCCACATCATTCCACATCTATGTGAGTTTATTGGAAGGTATTGCCCACATCAGATTCTCCCAGTTTCATAGGTCCAGTGATTCACTGGATTGGTTTGAGGGAAAAATTTAACCGGAAACCATGCATTTTCCCATGAAATATAGAGGTTTCCTGCAAAATTTCCCATTAACCAATCCAATGAGTGAATAAATATGTTGGCTTAGTTTCAGCCCATTTGCTGTAGAGATATCTACTATAAACATCCAGCTCCATTTCCCGAAGATTCCCCCATGCGTTCCAAAATAAAATATCGCCACTATATGCCACCAATGATTGATTTGAGACCCCAACTATTCTATTATTTTTTTGGAGATATCACCATTAATGTGGTACACTCAATAAGAAACCTACCACGTCGCCATTGTCAGTACCACCTGTTCACTACCTTAGTTACTGTAGTTTAGTTCCTACATAGTTGGTTATATTTGGGTGGTTATATCACCGTTATATGCCATTTCTCAATACTTTCCTAAAATAACTGATCATCTTTGATCCATATCTCCCATTCTTATCATTTTTTCTGTATCTCCAAAAAAACATCCCCACAATGTGGGGCCCCCTAGTTATAAGTTGGTTTATAAGCCCCATTAACTATAGATATATCTACCATAAACCATAGTTGAGCTAGTTATAAACCATCCCCAGTTGTTCCTTCAAAAACACAGTGATCGCTGCGTCAGCGCTGCAGCATCTCAGCCCGTTGTGCCAGCGCCTGCTTTGGGATCAATGGAAGCGCGCTTGCCGGCGCCTGCTCGTTCGAGGATGTGGGGAGGCCAATGGAGTACCATCAAGAATGGGGGGAACCAACCAATAAACATGAGGGAATCATAGTTTTATGAGGTTTAACAATCAAGAATGGGGTTCTAACATGTTCTAACCCTCAATTGGCCCCAACCATCAAAAATAAGCGGTTTTAACCACCAAGAATGTGGCGTTGACCACCAAAAAGGGAGTTACAACCAACAAACATGATGATTCTGATCATAGTGGTTGGATGTGAAAAAAGGTGGTGCTTGAGATGGTTTACTACGTTGATTTCGAAGTGGGGTTAACCCCGTTTAATCCCATTTTCCCTACCTGCAATGGCAAAATTGCGGGTGAAGCCTGTTTTCTGGTTATCCCATTCCATTTTACCCTCCTAAAATGATAAGATTGATTCTGATTGGTCTCATCAGGTTCGATATCCGCTTATATCCACTCTATTATGCTATTTCTAGATATCCCATCTCTGCTTCTTATCCAGAAATAGCCTCCTTCATCTGATATCAGTACTTGTTCTTCTTATATCAGTCTTTTACTAGGCATCACATTCGATTCCATATCTCCCGTAGTGTTAGTCCATTACTGTGAATCCGGACGCTGACAAGTTGACTCAGAAAGACATCCAACAGTAGATATATCCTTCAAAAACCATAGTTGACCTAGTTGATTCAAGCAATTTAGATACACTAACCAGAGTATATAACATGATATGACTAGTTCATTAGATAGGTTTGTAATGGATTATAAATCAACAACGATCACATTTGGCGGCCTAACATTGTACCCATTAAAAGCGGTAGACGATTTTCCCATCAACATCCAACTTACATAGGATTCTCAAGTGTCATGTTTGAAAAACCAAAGGCGATCTAACTACTGTCCGAAAAACTGCCATAGCCAGCTATGGAAAATCACCATCTGAAAATCAACGAAGAACGTGGCCTTGGCTTCCTCGCTATACCCCGGAGGGCCGCGCTCCGCCTGTGGCCGAAAGTTCGGTGCTCGCCGCCTTCTTGGGTCCGGGGCCTGCGGAACCGATGGATCAGCCATGTGGAAAGGGTGGTGAGATCATGGATCATTGGATTGGTTAATGGGAAAATTGTAACCGGAAACCATGGATTTTCCCATGAAATATAGATGTTTCCTGTAAATTTTCCCACAAACCAATCCAATGAATGGAGGATCTAATTTGAAGAGATATTGACCACTGGATACTGGTAATGAAACATGGCTAACTGGGAACTCCTGTATAAAAAAATGAAGTTTCTGTGAACAGATCATCTGAAAATGCACATGTTCCACTGCCCTGATTTAAGAGAAGATGCGTTCCCTGAATCAACCTGGGTGAACAAACCCACTTACTAACTGGGGTGAGCCAGCAAGTGGCAACATGCAATATTCATAAGAGGACAAACCGATGGTCAATTGGAGAAAACTGTTCAAATGGGAATGGTGTCCATAGTGGCGAGTAGAGGGAAGTTTTCTCCAGAACTATTCTTTTCAGGAGAATCTTCATGAGATGTTTTGCGTGAATCCTAAAAGAAACCACTCCTTTATTCCTTCTTTCTGGAGCTCGCTTAGCGCCGTGTTTTTCGAAAGAATGCCAGAGGGACCTGTGTGATAAGTTGCCCGATCCAATTGATATTTAACCAACCAGGCTGAGAAAGGTGTTTGGCTTTGACCTGCGGGGTAGGGAACTGGACTTCTAACTCTTAATGATGCCCGGGAGAGTGCCAGGAAACTCGGGGACTTCAGGGGTAGATGGAACATCGTTTTCATTCCCTTCAACTGAGGAAACTTCTGTCTTTACATCCATGAGGCCAGACCTGTCTGGATCCTTGGAGCATGGGATATCCAATTGTATCGTTGCCATCCTGCGACTCCGCATGTGACGTGGGAGAAGTAGCAATCTCCAATTCTTGAGCAGAACTTTTAAGCTGATGGACTGCCAAACAAGTGGGCTTCTGCGCTGGGCGGACTCATATTTCTTCGCGCCAGGCACACAGTTGGCACTTTTTGCAACATTGGACATGGTATTTGCGGTTCTCGTCAACTATATAGCTAGGTCCATCTGGTCCCGAAGTACCTTGATGGTGTCCTTCTTTAGCATTCTCCGAACATGCCCCTTTCCCAACAACAATATCCTTGTACTTCCTTTCCAAGATCGCTCAAAGGTCCGCCATGGCATGTGAATTCAAGACTTCCAAAAGGATCAATGACATTATGCCAGCCAAGGAAGAAGCCAACACGTGCGAACACCCAAACATTTTTCAAAATTGTGTACCCCATGGGCCCATGAACCACCCAATTTTATCAGAAATGGCTGGTACAAAAGATTCCCATCTGCAGCTTTGTTACATTTTGTTAACGTTGTTATTTCCCCATTTCTGCACAGCCGACAGTAACGTCAGCAGTTTCAGTCCAAGGTAGGTCATCACTGAAACATGGCAAGTGTCCATCAAGACTGGGAGCAAAATCCAACGCTTCTTGTCAAAACCAACACAAAGCTCAAGGTACAATGTGCTCCCCCATGTAAGATGGTTTCTAGACCACCAAGACCAAAACTAGAAAATACTATAGACTATAGACTATAACATACTATAGACTATAGATATTTTTTGTTATATCCTATCATAAACCATAGTAAACCTTGATGTTTGTTGGTTACATACCCATTTTATCACTTTTGCGGATGCACACTCTACCTTTGATGGATTACTCTATCCGGGGATTAATTGTAAAATATTATAAACCAGCAGAAATGGAGATATGGGGATTTTACAACAATGTATTCGCTAGAATGGGTAATGGATGGTGCCCAAAAAACCTTTTTAATATATCTATCTAGTTATCTATAATTATCTATACCATTCTGGGAGTCCTTATTCGATTGTTTTTGAAAGATATCAAGAATAGATGTATACAATCAATCTATTCACATGGTCAATCTTTGAAAGTCCACCAAAAAATGTCATATTTTGCTGGTTATGTTTATTTTCCATAGCAAAAGAACTAAAAAAATACCCTCTGGTAAACTAACATAACTATGGGAAATCACCATGTTTAATGGGAAAATCCACTATAAATGGGCCATGTTCAATAGCTATGTTACCAAAGGGTAAACTACCCATCCAGTTGGTTGGGGATGTTTATCTCTTGCGATTCGGGGACGGTCCCGAGATCTCTGAGGCTTCGGCTCGCTTGCGCCTGAGCGCAAGTGAGGAGACCCAAAACAGTCGGTAATATAACCCACTCATCAACCACCTAAACCATATTTGGACGTGTATCCCAGGTAGGATCCGTGGTCTATAATCTGTGGGTAACCCGGTAACCCATATTTCATCCCAGATAATCCAATGGGTATATTCCCTATAAAACTGAGGTAAAACAAATTTGCTAGGTGGGATGCACCCCCAAGTATACAACTGGGGATATTCCATGTGTAGAAATTTGAACGATGTCAAATGTCGATTGCAACAAGGGATCCCCGATTTATAAATTGCTTTATAGCCCCATCGAACTATATAGATATACCCTCCAACAATCCAATCATTAAGCTAGTTGTAAAGCAACAGAAACCTCTACTACATCAACCATAGATCTGGATAAGCTATGATAAACTATCATAATTCACTATCATAATTCACTATCATAATTCATAATTCACTATTCTGAAATAAGGCTTTGTTCACCCATCTCCAGCGGACCCCCCTTGCAACGGCGAAGAGAAGGCCCATGGTTTAGCAATGCATCACACGTATGTGGAACTGTGGAAATTAGGCGGCATTCAATGAAACAGGGGATTGGATCAAAGACATGGATTTAAACAAGAAAAAAACCCTCTGGTCATTTAACATAGCCATGGAAAATTGCTAATTTTAGATGATTTTCCCAGCTAGAAACCTCCATTTATAGGGGATTTTCCATGGCTATGTTAGTCATAACCGGAGGGCAATGGTTGAAGCAAACAAAATGTTGATTCAAGAAAACATGTTACGTGCGACTAGTCACTTTTCATATTAGGGGGATGGGATGTGATGAGATCACCATCTTCATTGGTTATAAATAGGTCATTCTCATTGATTCAATCACCATGAAGTCACCATTTTCGTTGCTTAAATCACTATTTCAATTCGCTAACTTGTTAAATCACCAATTTTCTGCTAGTTCAATCATCATTTTCCTTGCCGAAATCACCATGTTTCTGGGTGAAACACCACTTTTTTCCACCCCAAAACTCGAAACATCGCCGGGCCCAAGTCGAACAAAACGCCCGCCGCCTTGTCGCTCCGCGCGCTGACGGCGCCCATGCGTTGCAGCACCTTCTCGGAGCCTCAGAGCTGCGTCCGTTGTGGATCCGTGGTGTTTGAAGCGCAGCCATGGCCAGAAATATCAATTATTTCTATGGGCATTGGATTGGTTATACAGGAAACAGCTATATTTCATGGGAAACTATATGATATATGGTTATACCCTTTACTTTTAGGGTGATTCAAAGGTGGTTTATGGTGATGAATAGTGGTTAATAGTGACTAATGATGGTTGTATAATAAGGTTATTTCCATGGGGTTCTAATTCCATAAATGGGGAGTTGTTGCTGACTTATAACATGGTAAAGGGCCATGCATGTGGGGAAGTTTGCAGATCTGGGGATCAACTATAAAAAGTTGGGATATGATGATTATATGGGATTGAAACCAAGTTACAGAAACAACTAGTGGGACATGAGAAAAATATTTTAATATATTATATAATATCATATATATAACCACCAGTTTCAGAGGTTAATTTCAGAGGTTAATTGGCATCTAAAATCAAGCACAACTGGGGCATGATGGAGAAAGACTACAATGTGGAATTAACCATTTTGGATGTGGTTGTAGTTACCGTGATTGTATGGTTGTGGTTGAGCCGGATTGTTTGATGAAGATAATATGGTATCAACCATCAAATGTGGCTGTACAAAGCGAGATCCACCATGTATGTTTGATGGGTTATAAACCTCATGATTATAGTCATAAGAGCCATAAACCACAGTGAAGTTAGAGTTAACTCGGTTTTTCTGTAAACAGGGGCCCCGTTGTCGCTCTGGATGTTGATCTGGGTGGCATGGCACCTCCATGTGGTGCACAGCCTGAACTCTGGCACCAGGCAATGCAGCCGCGCCAGCAGCAGCGCCAGGAATGTGGTGCAAACTTGAGACAATGAAGAGGATTACCCATGCAGGATCGCCCCAAACAAATTTCCCATCTGAAACATCTCACTGCCGACATTCTCGTTCACACTGGGGATGCACCACCAGTTCCTGCAATAGGAAGTTGTACCCTGATTCCCGGCATTTCCTGACAACAGACAGTCACTTGTAACTGTGGGCGTCGGCCCCTGAGGCGCAACCTGGAGGTGTCACTTGGCGAGCTATCGTCAACGAAAACCTCACCTTGTAGCACCTGCTGCGTCCTGCCCAAACGATGTCTGCTGGCTTGGAACTCATCTAACCATGGTTGATAGTAGAAATTCCATGGAATGATCATATAAAGTGCTATAAAATGCTATAAATATAGATAGAGAAGCGACAAAAATACCACCACCCTATAGCTGGAGGGCATCGCCTTGTAGCATAGATATTCAAACAACGTTTTGGCACTTTGGCCTCAGACAAACGGTTCAGATCATCTTTGTTTTGTCAAATCCACCGGCGAAAATTGATTTCTGGCTACATCCCTTTTTTTTGATTTCAAAATCAGTTTTTGTTGGTGCATTTTCTTGCTACATTTCAAGCTGTCGTGGGGTGGGGAAAGTCAATTAGTAGCAGACAAGGTGGAGCCCCCCAGTTTCAGCCGGTCCATAAACCCCATTACTGTAACTCTAGATATATCTACTATAATTCCATGTACATCCGCGAAGAGCTACTTCTAAACAAATTTAGCTAGCATCTTAGTAACTGGGCTATAATCCCCTGATAACTTGTTTTCTTTGCTGGGCAGTAACCAGTTCGCCAGTCCGCCCATGTGCTGAGGCGGAAACGTTTCAGAAACTCCTGCATGTCGTCGCAAACCACCTTCGGAGGCCTTGGCAACGCCGCGAAGAAAACCTTCGATGGATCCCTTAGGATTTACCAATGGATTGGTTAATGGGAAAATTGTAACCGGAAACCATGGATTTTCCCATCAAATATAGGGGTTTCCGGTTAAAATTTTCCCTTAAACCAATCCAGTGAGATTTACCAAGGAAATCGTACATGAGTTCATACCTGGATCTTCCATATGGTACTTATAGCCGTTGCTCAAAAACACGAAGAATTTTCGCCGTTCTTGGGCAAAAGGCAAAAATTAAGCACCTTTTTGAAGAGGCAGGTATCATGGGATATCATAGGTAAAATCCAGCCATATAAGTGGGATATATGGTGAAATACAGCATGCTGAATAAAATGACTCGGACTCACAAATCTGAAATAGAGTTATTTTGGAAAAGTTACCCCTACAATACAATTTCCAGCCTTGCAGTGACGTCTTGACGGTAGGTCTTGATAGTCTATCCAAACAGATTGACAATACAAATTTGGATCTGAGCAACAAAAAGGCCAGGGTAAAATCACCAGAAGTGGCGCTTAGAAAAACAAAAAAGCAGGCATTCACACCTGAAATTGTGTTGGGCATTGAACCAACTTAAAATGATTGAACTGGGGGAACGATGGGGATAAAAATTTGACACCACCAACAAGAATGAATGACAATGTTGAGGAACTAGTTGGGAAATCCCCTTTTAAAGGGTTGTCCCATTTTACATAGCCCATACTGTCTGACTTACCAAGTGTGATGCTGCATAGCTCATACTTCTCATCCTTGAACCTACAGAAATCGTATCTAATTCATAGGTAAGTATCGTGGCCCAGCCGTAGATACCAAGCCAAACACTTGATTGTCCAGCCATTGTCATCTTCCTCGGTATCGGTGACCGTGATAATCTTCCACGATCCTGCCATTCCATGGAGAGGCGGCGGCACCTCGGCAAGTCCTTCCTTAGATGCTTGCCCTGCTTTTTCGGGGCTGCGTGCTGGAACCAGAGCTGAAGAAAGTGCGGATGAAGACCATGCTGTAAATCCCTGTAATTGCTAGAGAATCTCAGTAGAAAACCAAATTGTCCGCGTGTGTCTTAGGATGTCTTAGGTCTATGCTACCATCTTCCAGTTACCTCTCAGATAGGTACCCAAGTCCAAAATCCTTTTGTAAAATCACCCTGGTTTACTTATCGCAGAGGTAACGAAAAGACTGCCTATTAGGTTCCAACTACAGGTCGCACTTAATCCCATCAAATCCCCCTCAAATCCAATTAAGTCACCATTTTGGCTAGGACTAGGACTATATAAATTCATCATAGATTATATTCCCAGGTGTCTGGCCCAAAGCCCCTTCCAGTGGTGCACCGGAGCTAGCCAAAGATTTTGGGCGGGGTTAGTCACTCTGGGTTTGATCATCCCTCAGGGTGCCCTGTCCACCCGTTGGTGCCATGGAGTTGCAACTGGAGTCAGATCTGGGTCGAACTATTGATGGGGGACGAATTTCATTGATGGCTGAGGTAGCATACAAGGTTCCAGGAGCCACAATTTGCTGCTCTACAATCCATCGAACCACCTTTTTCACATCAGCCAATTTTGATCCTGCAAAGGGTTCAGTGATCATGCTCCAATGCATCAAGCAAACCATAGCTGGCAAGATTTGGGTTGAACCAAATGATGATTCAGTCATTTTTCAGCGGAAGAATCCTGATGTGACTGACCGCCTTTCAGTCATCGAAGCCTGCTCCGGCATTGGAGCGATGGGTCAGGGTTTTCATGCATGCCAGGTAGACACAGCATGTTACAATGACTACAATCCAAAGTTTTGTGCATGGCTTAGGCAAAAGACTGGCAAACCAGTGATTGAAGGTAACCTTACACACCCGAAAGTCATCTTGGGGATTCACCAAGCATCCGAAGGAGCACAGATTCTCACAGCAGGAGTCGCATGTCAACCTTTCTCAGCGTTGGGAGACCAACTTGAACAACATGATCAGCGGAGTGAATCTTTTCCAGGGTTATTGAAATTGGGATACCTGCTGAAGTGTTTCATGATAGTCATGGAATGCACACGTGAAGCTTTTCATTCAGCGTGGGCACAAGAAATTCTCAATCAGTTTTGTCTCATGACGGGGTATCAATGTCGACAAACAATACTCCACCTGCATCAATTGTGGCCATCGTTTCGGACCAGGTGGTGGGCAGTGCTGTTCCACCCGAGCATGAGCATCCAAGCTATCCCTCAGGTCCCAAAGATGATTTTTGAGCCGAGTGTAGTTCACCTGATCCCACACCTGCTCGACATACCGCCTGAACAGCTGGCCCAATTGCAGCTGACGATTCATGAGCTGGCAGCGTTCCAATCGCAGCCCAAGGGGCTTGCTGGAAGTGTCTTGGATATTTTCAAGGCGATGCACACAGCCACCCACTCGTGGGGAAGTCAGTTGAGTGAATGTGCATGTGGATGCCGATCTGAAGGATTCAATCCGGCCCGGCTCCAACGAAAGGGTTTGTATGGGGTCCTGGTACCAATGGGTGAAGTCAAAGACGTCAAGCAACTCACTTTCCATGTCATGAGACACCTTCACCCACAAGAAGTTGCATTGATGTGTGGTTTAGATCCATCGTGGGTTGCACCTTCACCAAACATTCCACTCAAGCTCGAATTAGCTGGGGTAGGACAGCTTGCGTCTCCAATCCAGTCTTCATGGGTCATGTCAAACATCCTGCATCAACTTGGGTTACAAGGTTTATTGCCTCCCCAACCCCAGCCAATGCAGCGAATGTATGAAGTGATTCAGGGGCTTTTGCACTCTAGAAATGCATGGTGGCACACCCAAACACCCACTCAGTCGATGAAGATATTTGAACAGGGGATTCACCAGTTGTTTGGAGATGTTGAAGATTCAGGTTCGGAGGGTTTTTCACAAAGTGTCCTTCGTACCCTGTCAGGAATGGAAGCCACTGAGGTACCACCGCCATGCATGACTGAGGCCACACCAGCGACCATGCCGACTAAGGTACCCACAGCCGATGCAGCCGAAGCATCCGAAGCATCCGAAGCATCCGTGCCTCATGACACCCGTGCCTCTTTTGCATCCGAACCACAGCCGGTAGGATTTGCCTCCGAAGCATCCGATGCATGTGCCAAAAGCATCCGAAGCCCTGACATCAGTGAGCATAGCCATGATGCATCCGAGCCTTTGACACGCCCTGAACATCTTGCAAAGAATGAGTTCCACCGAACTGCCATCATGCCATCTGTAGCTGTGAAGAGTACAGATCCTGAACAGATGTCGACACACCACATCGATGTTGCCAAACATGCCATGAGTGGAGCAGTCCATCCGGCATTGATGTCAGCCCAAGAGAACCTGTTTAGAGCGAATGCTGATGGCCTTGTGCCGGTACCCTCCCATGTGAGTTTTCAGGCCAAGCCTCACTTTCCCCATGAAAGTGTTGGCCCCACCCGGACCCCCAGTGGAGCGACCAGATCAACAACGAGTGCATCTGCCTCAGCCTCAGATTTGAAGCGCAGCATTCAAGAGGTACAAAAAGCGGCACGACAAAGCCAAGAGCACTGAGACTCATGCCAAGCAGGCATCCATGAGCAATGCCAGAGTAGGCCAAACAGCAACTGTCCGTGAATCTCAGGCAAGTTTGACCTTGGACCGCCACTCAATCCACCAAGGTGACCATTTCAAGCGACCACAAGGAGCAACCTTATCCATTGCGACAACTGCCAGCCTTGTTGAGGCACCCTCCCATGTGAATTTTCATGCCGTGCCCCACTTTCCCCTTGAAAGTGAGGGCCCCACCTACACCCCAACACATGGCATGGCCAGATCCACAGCAGAGACATCGGCATCGAATCATCATCCATTGCACACCCTTTTGAGCAACATGCCGATGCTCTAGACATGTCAACAAATGATGCATTATCCAGTGCGACAACGAAGTGCCCTTTGGAGGCCCCCTCCCATGTGTCTTTTCAGGCCATGCCCCATCTTCCCCATGAAGGTGAGGGCCCCTCCCGAGACCCCCTGACAACCCCTGCAAGTTCTACAACGAGTGCAGAGAAGATGTTCGATGCGGAACCTGGAAAACGCAGGCGCCTCAATCATCAAGCAGCCGGCTACAATGCGGCAGGAGGGATCAACTGTTTTGCAGCACAACCTACAAGCAACAATGATGCAGCCAAGCATCGACAATCGGAAGCACCACCAGCAATAGAGATCCCACTTTTGCCAGTGGAAGAAGCAAATGCCAGAACCAACATCAACATCCGAATTGGAGTGGTAGGGTCCACGTTGCATACGGTGATGGTCCATCCAGACACGACAGTAGGACAACTTGCTCTTGCCGAAGGGAAGGTCCTTGATCCAAACATCACATGGCGACCCACTGATGCGTGGGGACTGCAACTCAAGCTCTATGATAAGGTCAGCCCAGGTCAAATTGTGTTCCTCAGTGATGCTGCCAAGCCATTGCCGCCGGTTGCCATTTCACAAGAAGTCTGTCAGATGGGGTGCCCGGATGCTGCCAGTCGCATTGAGCTCCTGTGGAATCAGCGTGGATGGGTCGGATCAGATGAAATGACCTATTTTTTGGAAAGACTCAATGAATGGGGTGGCAAGTCATGTAGGACCACCAAGCCCATCATCGCAACCACCTTAGCAGAACTTGGGGACCAATTCGAAGAGTGGGTTTATCAAGCCATCGAACAAGCCCACTCCAACCACAACAAGTGGTCAATTCGAACTGCAGTGTTGCTTGACAAGCACTGGACACCGATCAAGATTTCGATTTGCCAGGATGAAGTTCATTTTCACACAACACCCATTGGAAAAGAGATGCTGAGCATGCTTTCTGCCATTCGACATTTCGATGAAGCACAATGGCACACAGAACAAGTCATATCCGAGTTCCCTTATGATTGCGGTTTTCAAACGGCAGCATGGCTGCATGAATATGACATGGGGGGCATCCCAACTCCAATGACAGTCACCAAAGCCCTGGCAATCAGAAGTGAGTTTGAGCAACTCTGTTTGTCCGAGTATGTCCAGACCCCGGTGTCCGGAGGGGTGATCGATGAGAAAATCTTGAAACAATTGCAAGACCTGATTGAAGCCCATGGAGTCTCCTCGGAACGATCCTTCACCTGTGCGACCAATTTGATCAACAGTCTAGGGCTCCAAAACATCATTGGTACTTTGAAGGCACCACGCCCATGGCGAGACCTGAAAACCAAGGCTAGTGCACATCGCCCGCCAATCCAGATCGTGCTCTCAGAAGAGCTACATGCATCCATTGCAAGCAAGACCGGCAATGGTCAGTCAGTAGGCCGCAAAGCTGCCAAGAAAGTAGGACCACCAGGACCGAAGCCCATCGTTTTGAAGGCTGACCACATAGCCGTGCCAAACGAAATCTTCCAACAGCAGGATGGGGTCAAGCTCAACCAAATCAACATGCATCAGCTCCACCAAGGAGCCAAAGGAGTGGTCGTAGTGAATGTCCAAGAAGCCCTTGCCTTCTTCCAGCTCCACGAGCCGGTGAGCAAAGAGGGAGTGGCCTTGCTGGTGATTGACCACGCTGATTCCCGAATTCCTGACACCAAGACCATTGTGCAGTTCCCCGCACACTACTGTGAAACTAATGAACGAATCTTGGTCACAGCAGCTTTGCTTCAAATAGGCTCCAAGAAAGTGCAGCGTTTTCGACCTGACTCTTGCGTGAAGATTGATGAAGTTGAAACTCAGGTGGTACGCATCCTGGCGTATCGTGACCAGATCAAGTCCGATTGGGCTAGCCTGATTCAAGGTCCGGTCAAGACAGTTTTGTCCACAGATGCACTCTCAGCCTTGCCCCAAGACCATATCCTGGATATCTGGGATCGACAATTTTTGGACAAGAACTTTCGCAAGACAGCCCCACAAGAAGCATATCTGTTTGCCACCACGATCAGGCTTCATAGTCAAGCAGCCACGGAAGTTTTGAACCTCAGTGGAAAGGATGGAGTGTACTCAGAACCGAGGGTTGACACCGGCAGAGCACCAAACCCATCCTATAGGGTGATCTGGTTGCCGAAGCGGACCTTTGCAGAAGCTTCATTGATGAATCAGACCACTCCACATCACTCGTGGTTGGTCAGGAACGGTGACAGGTTTGGCATTCGAGTGCATGAAGATGATGCTGCCACAGTTCATCGGCTTCACCGCCCAGAGCTAAGCTACCTGGATGGACATGCAGTCATGTCATACAAGGTGGGGCCTCTACCTTGGGACACCACGAAGCAAGGCCTCCAAAAGGCATTCCAGAGCTGGGAATGGCCAGCGCGTCCCGGCCAGCCTCAGGGCCAATCAGCATGTGGTGTTTTTTGGACTGCATTGGCCACTCAACATCCGTCACATTGGGTGTTTACCATGGACCATGGTGACGTGCTCATTTCCCATAATGACACCATCAAAGATGCCAAGACCAGCAGAGAAAGCTCAGTCATCGCCTCAGCCAAGACTTTGCGACACATGACAGGACCTGCCAAGAGACCACCTTCAGACAATGCAGAAGATCCTTGGCTGCTAGATGACCCATGGGCGTCTAGCCCGATCAAACAAGCTCCAATGACTTTGTCAAATGCTCAGATGGCCCAAATGCAATCCAACATCGAGCAAAGCATCCGAGAATCACTGCCGATCCCTGAAGACTCTGTCATGGAGTCAGTGCATGAAAGCCGAGTAGCCACGCTTGAAGAACAGGTCAAGCAACTTACCACGAGCGTGAGCCAGTTGACAGGCAGTGTCAGCACCATCAACAATCAACAGCATCAGCTCGGCAGCCAAGTCCAGAAAGTGCAGAAGCAGATTGACAGCCAACATGCATCTCTGCACAGCATGATCGACAGCAAATTGGAAGATCAAATGACCAGGATCGAGACTTTGCTGTCGAAGCGATCCAAAACCACTGAATGACAAGGGCAGCCAGCCCGACACGAACATGCATGCCAGAGCTGTGCGCTCTCCAATTCATACATGTGGCATTTGTTAGTTCGCGGAATCAGTTTTCGCATTGGGGAAGCATCCAATCCTGGCCCGTGCGAAGCCACCCAAGGTTTGGTCATCGGGTCACTCAACCCGACAGGGTTGATGCACAAGAGTGCCTTTTTAGATGAACTCCCAAAAAGTGAATATGCGATTTGGGGTGTATCAGAAACCCACCTGACTCATCTAGGAGTCAGCAAATTCAGAGGTGAGCTGCGGTTCAATCGCAGCCAATACAGTTTCTTTCCTGGGGCACCAGTCCCACACAGATCCAAAGCTTTGAGTTCCCTTGGAGGAAAACAGATGGGCACAGGATTCCTCACAAACATGCCAACCAGACCTCTTGCCAATTTTTGGCCGACAGAAGTTTGGGAATCTACGAGACTTGTAGCCCACACCTTTCGATATTGCAATCAATGGATTCACGGAGCAACTTTCTACGGCCCTGCCAAGGGGGCAGAAACGACCACTGTGCGAGCAGAAGCAGATGAGATGCTTGCACATATCACACAACAAATTGTCCATGGCTTGAAGGGCAAGCGCTTTATAGCCGGAGACTTTAACCAGTTGCATGGCCTTTTGCCACAAACAGAGATATGGTCCCAGCATGGCTGGAAGGAAATCCAAGACCTGGAATTCCAACACCATGGTACCCAACCAAAAAACACTTGCAAATCCACCACCAGAAAAGATTTTGTTTGGATTAGCCCGGAACTGCAGCCGTATTGGATGTCCACTTCAGTAGATAACCTTGCTTTCAAAGACCACGCTGTACTCAGTGCAAAATTCCGCCCATTTGGTAGCCCCACTAAGGTACCTATCTGGAGACAACCTAAACCCATCCCATGGGACCAGATACAAACCCCTATGCCAAATGGTAACTTTTCTTTTGAAGCTGACATGTCAGGAAACTTTTGCCTAACTCTTGCGACCGAGTTTGAAAAGCGAGCCAGTACTCTGTGCCAAAAAGCCCTTGGTTTCCCACTCCATGAATGCCAAAAAGGGCGATCCAGAACTACTGAAGCGGTCTTGGTCCAAGAATCACAAGGACTAGTTAAACCTGGTAGACACGGTGATGCACAACCCCAGTATTTGGGCACCCACTTGACTTATAAAAGATGGTTTAAACAGCTGCGTCGGATTGAAGCATATGCCCGTAGCGCCAATGCTACCAAACCAAGCTCCGCTACCAAAGCACTCCATCAGACGCGCGAGTGGAGAGCCATCCTTCAAGCACCTGGTTTTCCAGGAAGTTTTGCAACTTGGTGGGCGGGCCGGCCCCATAGAATGCCGGGAGTCCCCATCGTGCTACCTGAAAGCCCATTGCCAGCTCAGCAAGCCAATGTGTTGTGGCTAGCTTTCGAAAGCGAAGTGCGAGCGCTTGAGGACATTTTGGTCCGAGAAATGAAATCAAAAGCAGCTGCCGCCCATAAAGATAATCCAAATAAAATTTTTCAAGATATGAAAAACCCCCAGTATCCCCAGTTCAGATGCTTGTAGATCAGGTATCGGCCACAGTGACTGAAGTGGATCATGATGAAGGGGCGTTTGTACATGCGGATGTTGCAAAGTTTGACCCGGAGAAGCCCATCCTCACCAGCAAAGGGCCAATGCAACCAATTGTCGTCACTGAAGACAAAGTGTGGGTAGATCACTTGCCTGACCTCCAGCCGGGAGATCCAGTCACTCAAGACACATGCATGGTGACCTTTCCTCCTTGTTTGATCGTTTTGGTCAAGAATGGGTCAAGAGATGGGATAAACATGGTCACAGCGCCCGCAGGAGCGCTGTACTGTTTGCGATTTCAAAATGTAGCTTTTGATCTTTCATTGACCAAATTTCACAAAAACCCAGCATTTTTGAGNAAATGTGGAACTGCGCGCCCAAAATCAAGGTTTTCAGCAGAATTCATTGGGTTTTCCCATGTATTTTCAAGGTCCTTCAACACCTCGCTCAAAAAAAAAAGTTTGTTTTATCTTCCATGTCGTTGGTCTTTGCACAGCTTTCCCAGGCTGGAGAACACATGGCCCTCATTGAGGCGACGCCATTGTCCACNTTTGTTTTATCTTCCATGTCGTTGGTCTTTGCACAGCTTTCCCAGGCTGGAGAACACATGGCCCTCATTGAGGCGACGCCATTGTCCACGCCACAGGTACTTCCACAGCGCAGCTTCTTTGACNCCCACCCCACCCCAACCCCACCCCAGGGTCAGCGATACGAACAGGTATGTTCTAAAAGTGAGGAACGCGTGGCGCTCCTCGAGGCGCTGACACCAAGAAGATAAACATAGGTTCACCCCCGAGCACTACTGGGACCCAATAATTGAGTTTATAGAGATGGCAATTCCTGAGAAAACTCCCATGCCTTACGTGCCGATCACAGGAGAACAGCTTCGCCAGACCATTAAGGGCAAAAAAGCTCGCTCTGCCACTGGTCCAGATGGATGGAGCAGAAAAGACATCTTGCGGATGTCCCCAGACCTGTTGCAGTCCGTTGCCGACCTGTTCACCTGGGTCGAAGCAGGCCACCAGTGGCCCCTCACCATGGTCACTGGCATAGTGCACTCCCTGGAAAAACGAAGTGACCCAACCCAGGTAAATCACTATCGGCCGATCACAGTGTTCTCCTTGTTGTATCGAGCGTGGAGCAGTATCAGATCACGCCAACTTCTTGACTTTCTCAGTGACAAAATCCCAGCTAGATGCTTTGGTAACGCCCCCAAAAAGACCACAAAAGATGTTTGGTTTGGCCTCCAGTTGATGCTTGAAGACCACTACTTTTCTGGCACCCCACTGTCAGGATGCATGCTAGATCTTGAAAAAGCCTTTAATCATCTTCCAAGGGTCCCCATAATAAAACTGGGGGCGGTGTTGGGGATCCCAAGCCAAATCTTGCACGCGTGGGGATCAGCGTTGACCACCATGGTACGTAGATTCCACATACGGGGTGCCACTGGCCCTGCTCTCCACTCCAGCAGCGGCCTACCAGAGGGCTGCGGCATGTCAGTGGTGGGCATGATGTTGATCAATGTTTTGACAGACCGCTGGCTCACAGTGCGCGTCCCACGCTGTTGCATGTGGTCCTATGTGGATAACCTAGAGTTGACTTCCCAAGAAGTATCCCAGGTTCAAGCAGGCCATGATGAACTTCATAAGGTCTGCGACCTGTTGGCCCTGCCGATCGACGTTCAGAAGACCATTTTCTGGTCCACCAATGCCCAGGACAGACAAGACCTGCGGTCTTCGAATCAAAAGGTGGTGTATTGGATGCGAGACTTGGGGGGTCATGTGCAATACACAAAGCAACTTACTAACTCGGTCATAACCTCCAAAATTGAGAAATTCCAACCCCGTTGGCAAGCTCTTGCCTGCTCCAAAGCTTCCTACAAGCGTAAATTACTTGCAATCAAGACGGTAGCCCTGCCCAATATCTTGCATGGAATTGCGTCAGCTTTTGTTGGAAATGCTCACTTTGATGGCCTCCGCACAAGTGCTTTACAAGCTATAGGGGAACATAGACCAGGAGCGTCCCCTTTAGTACATTTTTCCTTGGTATGCCATCCAACGGCGGATCCCACGTTTTTTGCCATTTGGAACACGCTTTTGGAAATTAGAAAGTACACAACTAGCGAAAGTTTGTCCCCTGTTTTGACCGAAACTACTAAGATGCCGTCAATCTATCCCAAACCTGGCCCAGGCCATGTTCTCCTCCAGAGAATGCAGCAGCTCCATTGGCATTGGAACATGTCTGATTCCTTTGTAGACCAAAGTAATCAAACAGTTGACTTGTGGAATTGCCCCATTCAAGAGCTAATGGTCCGGGCGACAGAAGCATGGCAACAGCAAGTGGCAGGTCAAACTTCCCTGCGCAAAACTTTTCAAGGCATGCAGTACACACACGCCCACCTCAGCACCAGGCAACTGCCCACCGACCCAATTGACCAAGGCCTGTTGCGTACGGTCATGAATGGCACTTTCTATACCGCAGACCATTTGCCGAAAAGAGATGAATCTTTGTCGGACACCTGTCCGTACTGTGGCCAAGTCGATTCAGTTCTCCACCGCAATTGGCATTGCCCTGCCTTGGAAGAGGCGAGAGTAGAGTGCCCTCAGCATATCAAAAAGATGGTACTAGACATGCCGCCAGCAGTGCAAAATCATGGATGGTTTCCAACACCATCCACCCTTCTTTGTTTCCGCCAAGCTCTTGGCAACACTCCTGACACCACCCAAGACTTCCAACATATCCCACATGAGCCACAAGAGTTAGATTTGTTCACTGATGGTTCTTGTTTAGGCCCTGCAGATAGTCTAACACGAGTAGCAGGATGGGGGGTAGTGGTGGCGACACCGATAGGGGAATCAGACTTTGCACCAGTAAGCTCTGGGCTTGTACGAGGATGGTATCAGTCCATCACCAGGGCTGAATTGCAAGCAGCCATCTCTGCCGTGTCTTTTGCAGTTCATAGGTCAAAACCTTTTAGGCTTTGGGTTGATAGCAGTTCAGTGGTTTCACGCATCCGACAGTTCGCCAGGACCACGGACTTCACAGCGCATGTCAATAAGCCTAATCATGACCTTTTGCAGAGGTTGTTTGACATCATGTCTCAAGCCAAGCACCTTTTCCGAGGAGTCGTGAAAGTCTATAGTCATCAGAATCTCCAGGCGGGTTTTTCTCCCTCTGAACAGTGGGCGTTTCGAGGAAATCATGCGGCAGATGAGTTAGCTGCCATGGAGTTTTCCAATCACACCGAACTCATGACTCTGCGACAAAAACTTTTGGAGGAGGTGAAGCATCTTGAAACCCTTCGAAACTGGACTCATCGAATGTTTGTGCAAGTAGGCCGTAAAGCCCTTACAATCAACAAAACACAACTTCTTCAGAAACAGCATAATGAAGATCCTCGACAAGACTTGCAACTGGAACCTTTGGTGATGCAATAGTGGGTGTTTCCCAGTACTTTGCCGCGCGAGGCAGCACATTACTCCATCCAGGATTGGCCTAAGATCGCAGAGTGGATTCGGTCTCTTCATCCTGGCCAAGGGTTAGTGCAGTACTGGTCATGGTTTCAACTTTACGCGGATTTTCAACTCATGTTTCCTGAAGCGGGACCTTGGTTCAACCAGAAGAAGCTGCAATGGGAATCCTTTTCTACGATGCCGGAGGCCATTTTTGTTCGACGGACAAGATGGCTTACCACCTTCCTGATGAATTTAGCGAAGACCCTGGATATAAAGATGCCAGTGCAATATCGATCACCGAACAGTTACACCATCCACTACTGGCTGAACTGCTTGCCGGTGCAAGTCAACAATGAGAGATCGACTACACCGGATGAATGGCTGCGAGAGTGGAAGCCAATGTTCACAACTTCCAAGGAACTGAAGCGGATCTTGTAAATACTTTTGAGTTCGCCTTCGATGTCATGGTCTCTGCGTAGCTGTTTCCACGACGCTCATCGGAAAAGCGGAAAAGAGATTATATTCCCATATGAAAATGATGCTGTGGATGGACAAAATTCTGCGCCAGGTAGATGGGGCTTGCATTGTGCTATCACATTCTTTGCAGGGTTTCATGGTCAACAGGATTACTATAGTTACCAAATGGTGCAGGATTTTCTGCATCCACAAACTGATCTTTCATCCAACATTTTTGCTGGGATGACAAAAATCAGTATGCCCATGTGTTCAATCATGTGATGAGAATTCATCCACCGATTGCCAACTGGTACAATAATATTGTTACCAACTGTGTACTTCACATAGTTGCCACACTTAAGATAGATTGATTTTGTCATATTGTTCTATCCACTGTATGAAAATCCTATTCAGTACTAGTTTTGCTGAGACTACATAGATCATATCCCCATATCCAGCCATATGATGCTAGTCAATCTTCAAGCATGGGAGAATATTATGGACAAAAAGACACTTAATTAATGGGGATACACTGGGAAAATGGTGGCTTCACCAATAGGATTTATGCATCGCATTAATTCCCCATGACATTCTATTCAACAATCATATATGTACAATTATATATTTACAATACCCCCCCAGTGATGTTTGTTGGTTTATAAACTATTATAGATTATAAACCAACCTAGCTATCATAAATCAGCTATAAATCCCATGAAATCCCAATTTTGAATTCTCCTGATTTTCCAACAATTTCCCTGTGATTCTACCCACTAATTAATTCATGAGTTCGAGGTTTCCTAGAATGAGGCTACCCCCAAATCATCCATTTTCACAGGATGTTCCCTGACAAACCCACCATTTTTTGGGTACCCCCAGGTAATTAATAGTTACATCCATGAACTCCATTCCCAACTATAATCTATATATATTATATAAATATATATATATATATATACCCTCTGGCTATTTAACATAGCCATGGAAAGTCCCTTATTAAATGGAGGTTTCTAGCTGGGAAAATCATCCAAAATTAGCTATTTTCCATGGCTATGTTAAATAACCAGAGGGTATTATATTAAAAAAACTCCAGTGATAATTCATCCAGTTCCAGTTCCGCTCCGCCGCATGCGCCCAGTGACGCCGCCGGTGGCGGTGGGTCCAGTGAGAGCACCACGGATTCGAAGGCGCGTTCCAAGCCATCTTGAAGCGCCTGATGTCCACGAGGATCATCCCACGCTACTGGGGGTACAGTTCAGGCCCGAAATACGAGGGATTTCTATGGTTGTATAATGTTATATAAGTGAGATATATGCTTTAAAAAGGGGTTATACTTGTTATAATTCCGTAAATGGGGTGATTTACTGACGTATAACTGGTAGAGGGTCATATAACCGTGGTAACAATAGTTTTAACCCTTGTAATGTTGGGAAATCAATGCGAGAAACCACCCACTTGGGAATGGTAAACATACCACCTATCTATGATGAGTCATTGGGGATGGTTTATGGATGTTTATGGCTTCATTTTACCCATATCATAGAATTTTACACATGGGATTCTCCACGTAGAAGACTTGCTAACCAGGGGTAGAATACTTACTGACCTGGGCAAAAGTTTCAATGGATGACATAAATGAAAATGTCCTCTCACCAGAATAGGGAATAATAGTAGAAGGTACCAACAACTATAACCATGGGTACTGAGAATAAACCATATGGATAATTATAATACTGAAGTTTAGTAGGGATGACATATGGTTTCCATGCGTATTATGGCCACCTTTGATGGTGGTTACACACCCATGGTTCCCCTAAAGAAAACTAGTAAAACTTAACCAAACATCAACTATGTCAAAATGGAGAATTATTACATACAATGTGATAGTTCACTAAACTGAAATAAGGCGACTTTGGGATAGATATCCCTACTCACCATCAACTATAGCGAGGTCGCAACGGCAGGTCGCGATCAAATTCATCCAGAGGTGGTTGCTTGATTATACATATCATATATAGAGTATCAACAATTCCCCTGTATGTCAGTTGGTTATTGGAATAGATGTTTAGAATTCATTATGACTGTAGTGGATTTAATCAAGCTATAACTGACATAAAAGTGATCGCTTTACTAAACCACATACATCTATATTTTGATATATTTTAGACGATCAGAAAAGCAAAAAAAAACTATTTACTGACGACATATGGTAGTCGTATTGGGATATAACTGGTTCATAATGTAATCGGTGCATTTTGTCGGGATTGTATGCAATTGATGTAACTCAAAATCTGAAACCAAAACAACTACATATATGTATGTAACCATATGATACAAAACATGTGAATCATATATACTCACAATTGTCATATTGTTTGGAAATATGGACATATGATGTCATTGGCTTATACTCATGTTGTTGGTTGGTTGTATAATTGGCGTCTATTGGTGTACAATCTAATTGTTCTATAGCATGTGTGAACGACTTTTAATATCATTGGTTATGTACGCGTGTGGTTCTATAGGGACGTACATATATTGGGATTACATGGGATTACCTAGATAGTTGTTTGTGACACATGGTGAACCAGGTTATGGCTGTCTCAGCCCGCTCATGCCTGGGATGATGCGATTCACATGCCAACTTTCTTCTGCTTGGGACCCGCCGGCTGTCCCCGGTAAACACCTCCTCGCGAAGTGGCCGCCGACAGCCCGGGCTTCGAGCAAGAAGTGGAGCCATCCCAATATTTTCTTCATGGGTGAACTAACTAAGGGATCCTCCAAGCAGCAAGTCGAGGGGCCACGTGGCTCAAGTTCCCTAACCGATTGCTGTCGCTGGTTTATTTTGCCCGGACCTCCTTCGGAGTCGAAAGTCGACTCCTGAGTTGGATCACAAATGGCGAGTTGCTCACCATCAACTGGGGCAACCTGTGGACAACTTGAGGGTGAGCATGGTCATCGGTCATGGTGCAGGCATCACGGTGGCTGAGCTGATGGCAACCTTTGTTTCTTTCTTTGCTTGGTTATTTTTGATGCTTTTTGTTGACCTGTAAAATCGAGAGCTGTGCATAGCCCGGAAGGATGCATCCTTGCTAGTGCCCGAAAGTTATTTTGGATTGCTAGTTATATAATGTTATATAGTTTAAAGAACCAGATGAAAACTTTGACAAACACTTAGATGAAACTTAGTTTTTGGTCAACTATTTATCTTGATGTTGGGACCTGATGGGAATATACCTTAGATATAATGATATAATGGGTATGTACCCGGGATACAACGGAGATTTACAGGATATACCTCAGATATCTATGGGATGTGATGGGAGTGGTTTGATCACAGTCCAATAGCATTATGCTGAGATATAACGGAGGTATATGGCAACCCCCAAGTCAAAATGCAGAAAAACAAAATCAATCCTGAATTTGTGGAGAATTACTGTTCTACCTTTTTGGTGGTTCCTATGATTGGTTCTTGTTGGCTGCATGTTTATTTATCACTTGTTTGGTCGGAAATATTGAGATGTGTTCAAGTTAAAGTCTTGAAATTGGTGAAAAAGGTGGATAGGGGATGATTTCCTTAACCATAGTGACACACATGATGGTGACGTTGGTATCATTCGCTAGCCAAATTTGCCATTGTCAAGTTGCATGGAACAATGCAGTGAATGGAGTGTGGTCATCTCACCATAATGAATTGGATTCCTGACAATGGGTATATTAACCTCCGGTAATCAACCGTAGCAATGGTAAATTCATTATAAATAACTTATCAATAGAGGTTCTATGAGGTTTTCATGGGAAAATCATCTCTAAATCGGCCATTTTCCACCCAGTCATGTTTGATTGGCGGAGGGTAACCCCTACAGTAGACTTTTGTTGGTTCTGTATCCATGTTATCCCATTGTTGCTGGGTGGTTAATTACACCCCATGTTTATGTCTTTAACCACATTGCACCCCAGTTCGCAAGTGGGTAATAGCCAGATAGTAACACAGGAAAATATAGAGTAATCAAACGCGCAAACACCCCGTTTTGCCCACACTCTTTTGTGGCACATCTTGGGTCTTGGGTTTAGAGTTTATGGTTTTTACATGTTTTTTGGGGTTTATATAGGTTTTTAGGGTTTAGGGTTTTAGGGTTTTCTTGCGTAAGGGTGCAGGGTTTCAGGGTTTTAGGATTTGGCGTTTTAAGGCTGAGAGATGCTGAGAGTTTTACGATGATGATGATCATAGGATGATCATTGTGATTATGGTGTACAAGATGCGTGTAGACGTCCCTATACTGTGCACTATAAGATCAGATGTACAAGGAACGAGTTGCGCAACAGTCCCAACACATTGCCGCGGATTTGCATGTATTGTCCATGGCCAGGTTTGATCATCGGAGGGATGAAAGTCTACAAGTTGAGGCCCCCCAGATATATATATATATATACATAATATAAATATGTATATATGATATAAATATATATATATATAAGTTGGTTTACAACTATGTATAACCCCATTGACTTTCGTTGTAGCCCCCATCAACCGTACAGTTATAGCCCTTCACACTTATAACCAGCTTATAATGTTATGACCTTAGTTGCAGGAGTTATCATCCGATTTCAAGCTGCCGAGGGCCACAACTATAGCAAAAAAAACCCACCATTAGTAGATCATTTTCCCATGAAAGCCATGGAATTTCATGGATCTTCCACATTTTTCTCTATGTTTTCCGGGTAACCAAGTAGAAAATCGTCATGATTTAATGCACCGTTGCGCTCCCGATGAGCTTGGTCCCCATCTACCAGGGCACTGAGGCGGTCTTGTCAACGCGCTCGCGACTGTCCCAACCTGCCAAGCAGTCAGGAATCCTGTTTTTTGTTGATAAGCCCGTGAGACAACACAGTTGTGTATATATATATATATATATATTATATATCATAGTGTATTCAATATTAGATGATAATTATCACATTTATAATCATTTTATATCATATATTAAAGCGTGTATATGCACAAGTACATGGGTTGTTAAACGCCACTTACATGGATCCAATGGGGCCAGGAGGGTGGGATGAGATTCAGCTATGAACAATCCGAGTGAATATCCTCTTGATATCGATGCTTCATACTTGGGGATGCAGTTGAGCTTACAAATGGGTACAACAGGGTATAACCATGGTTATCAACCCCACAAGTTGGGACATAACCTATGTAGCTGTAGGTTCTATTTCCACTTGAATATATCTGGAACTGCACTTCCAAGTATGCCGATCATCTTAAAGTTACTTTACCGAGACCTTTGAATGTATCTGTTGATGTCTAATACTGGAAGGACAACCTAAATGTTCCTCACTGTACAAATCATTGTAACATATTGTAACCCATACGTCATATGATAAAGGGTGCAACAAAAAACGGTTGTTGATGATATCCGTCTAGTCTTGTCAGCTACAAACAAATATTAGCATAAAAGATCATTCAAACACCATGGGTTACACTGATCAAAGGGTTACTCATCAATGCTGTTTCTGCACATCTGGAAACTACCAAAGCATACAAAAACATACCGAAACATGCTGGAAATTTCATTATCATTCATTTTCATTCAATTCCATTTCTGCCAAGTTAGCCAACAACAAAAAACACATTTTTCTAATGGAGAAGACAGATCGCAACCAACACATCCAAACGCCCTCACAACAAACCAGCCAAAATAAAAAAAAAATCCAGAAAACTCGAACAAATCAGAGCAAATTCAAAAAATACAAAACAAAATGAACCCAGGAGAAAAAACAAACAAAATAGAAAAATTACTTTGCTTCGAGTGATCCCCACCATGATACTTTCTTTGGAATATACTGTGATACAGATTTTGACATTCTTTTTCTGGCAAAACTTTATGGCAGGGAAGAGGAGGAGAGGACAACTCTGATGAAATCTAGAGACCTTCGGTCTCTANTTCCTCTTGGCATTCTAATTGACATTCTATCTGGCATTCTATCTGGCATTCTATCTGGCATTCTTTCTGGCATTCTATCTGGCATTCTATCTGGCATTCATTCTGGCATTCTATCTGGCATTCTATCTGGCACACTATCTGGCATTCTATCTGGCATTCTATCTGGCACTCTATCTGGCATTCTATCTGGCATTCTTTCTGGCATTCTATCTGGCATTCCATCTGGCATTCTTTCTGGCATTCTATCTGGCATTCTTTCTGGCATGTATTCTGACATTCTTTCTGGCATTCTATCTGGCATTCTATCTGGCATTCTATCNCCAGTTTCCCAGCCAGTTCTGACCTCATCTCCACAGGAAAGCTTTCCTTCAAACCAGGAAACTCTCTGCACACTTGGATGAACCCTTCTTTCAAATCCTGTAGTTGAAGAGCAACCCATCATTCACTGCCATCAACTTCAACAGGTAGTCTTCCTGAGCTAGTAGGGCTCCAGCATGGATCGCTTGTGTCTTGCCAG
>BGPT01000396.1:239092-290611 GCA_003297045.1 Symbiodinium sp. clade C Y103
GCCTTCTGCAGCCTCCTTTGCCCATGGTGATTTCTACCTCCTACTATATTGAAGCTTCGAGCATGAATCCTACAGCTGTCTGATTCTGTAAAGAAATATCATGTATATACATAAATGCATATGTGGCTGTCCAACCACACTCAACCCTTGCCAAGTCTTCTGGCTATCCAGCCAGCACCAGAAGCAAACCTAGGATGTGGCTATCCAGCCACCAAGAGCAATCCAATACTCANAACATGTGGCTATCCAGCCACCAAGAGCAATGCAACCCTCACATGTGGCTTCCAGAGCCAGCCCTAACATGTGGCTATCCAGCCACCAGATGTATTTAAGATTCAATCGAGAATTCAATAGGAAGATCAATCGAGAGATCAATAGAAAGTTGTTGGTTTTCCAAAGATTTTTTTTTTCAAAATCAATCGAAAATTCAATCTGTAAACTTTCGAAGAAAGCAGATTCTATTGAAAATTACTTTCTTCGAGTGATCCCCACCATGAGTGTGATACAGATTTTGACATTCTTTCTGGCACAACTTTCTGGCAGGGAAGAGGAGGAGAGGACAGATCTGATGAAATCTAGAGACCTTCGGTCTCTAGATTTCATCAGGGTTGTCCTCTCCTCCTCTTCCTCTTGGCATTCTATCTGACATTCTTTCTGACATTCTTTCTGACATTCTATCTGGCATTCTTTCTGGCATTCTATCTGACATTCTATCTGGCATTCTATCTGACATTCTTTCTGGCATTCTATCTGACATTCTTTCTGGCATTCTATCTGACATTCTATCTGGCATTCTATCTGACATTCTTTCTGGCATTCTATCTGACATTCTTTCTGGCATTCTATTTGGCATTCTATCTGGCATTCCATCTGGCATTCTATCTGACATTCTTTTTGGCATTCTATCTGACACTCTTTCTGGCATTCTATCTGACATTCTATTTGACATTCTATCTGGCATTCTATCTGGCATTCTATCTGGCGGTTGAGGTCCGGCACTGCCCACTGGCATCTGGAGCTCGCGGTTGAGGTCCGGCAGTGCTCACTGGAATCTGGAGCTCGCTGTTGAGGTCCGGCGTTGCCCACTGGGATCTGGAGCTCGCGGTTGAGGTCCGGCGTTGCCCACTGAGCACTGGCGCTCGCGGTTGAGGTCCGGCGTTGCCCGCTAAGCTCTGGCGCTCGCAGTTGAGGTCCAGCGTTGCCCACTGCGATCTGGAGCTCGCAGTTGAGGTCCGGCGTTGCCCACTGAGATCTGGAGCTGGCAGATGAGGTCCGGCGGTGCCTGCTGCGATAAGGCGGCGGGAAGTTGTCCACCCCCCCGCCCCCCCGCCCCCCGCCCCCCCCCCGCCCCGCGCAGCTGTGATAAAATCTAGTAACCCTCACCTGGCAGGTGGGGAAAAAACTACCCACCAAAAAAAAATAAAACAAACCCAAAACAATCCCAAAAAAATATAAATATTCAAAACAATATAGAAAAACATTCAAAACAAACCCAAAAACAAACATTCAAACAAAATTCAAAACCATTCAAAAAAAAACAAAAACATTCAGAACAAATCAAAAAAATCAATCACATTCAAACAAAATAAAAAAAAAAAAACACCAAAAAAAAATCAAATTGAAGCAACCGCATAAATCCTACTGAACATTTAGATACGCCCGACTAAGTTACTAGGATTCTCGCAAGTGATTTGAACAATAAAAGCATCCATATTGTAGGGTTTCTCGAAATGGTGTTGCCCAGAACCATTTGTTCCCCGTTCCCCATTGAAACATGACAAACTTTGGAGTACTTTGGGTCTCCCATGATAGGACGTGGCCCCTGAAGTCACAAGTTGGTTCTATATCCCCCTCCAACGAGCTAGACGTATCTCCCATAAATCCAATCGATTGTTTGTTCACTCAACTAACTTGCCTATATAGTATTGTTGGATTGTATCCCCATTATATCTAACTTCCAACATTTCCAAGATGTTCCGATATAACATGATATAACATTGCTGCTTTGAGACCTTACAAATATAGCATTGCCTCCGACCTATGCCGCGGTCTTCACATCGTCGCCATATGGTTCGATCCACAACCCTTCCACATCCTCCGGCAATGGAGGCCCTGCCCAGCCGACCCTCTGGGGTGGTTGGATCGTCCCAGAGGCTTTGCCAACCTTTCTGGCAGTCCCACAGTGGCGAAGGGTCAAAACTCCGCTGCGTCATGGCTTGTCATGGAGGCAGCACCCCACATGACGCAATCACTAGGCGAAACCTTGCCAAAGATCAGGGAGCAAGCTCCATTTCCACTGGTTGATTCCACAGCCTTGAAACCGAAGATTCGAAACGCTGCTATTGTTGGTTATATGGCTATGAGTCAAAACCCCGGTCCCTAGTGAACCCCAAAATAGTTGGTAAATGGATTTTCATCCCATTAAAATGGATACTCATGGGTTTTGACCCATCCCCATATATTTTATATCCCTATTGTATCCCACTTCAAACCCATGATATTCGGAGAACATCGATGGCTTAAGCACCAACCCATCGTCCCCACCAGCAGGGACGAAAAGTGCATCCCGCGAGGGCCTCAGTGGAGAGCTCTGCAGTGCCAGAAAGCTTATTTCTATGGTCATTGGATTGGCTAAAGGGATTTTTTTTACAGCAAACAGCTATATTTCATGGGAAACTATATGATATATGGTTATACCCTTTGCTTTTAGGGTGATTTCATGGTGGTTCATGGTGATCAATAGTGGTTTCTGATGATTAATGATGGTTTTACATGGATATAAATAGGGTTACAATTCCATCAGTAGGGTTATAGCCGACTTATAACTGGTATTTTGGGCCATCACTGTGGGGGTTTCCTAAAATAGGGGGTACCCCAAATCATCCAAGTCATGGATGACCATTTTTCCATTCTAGTATTGACAGGCATGGTGACTTGGGGATCCCATTGTTGTTTTTTAGGAAACCTCCACATGGCATGGGTTCTGGTTGGGTTGGAATTCTAACCCAAAAAACAACACGCTCCCTAGGGCCAGGCAAAGTCAGCCCAAGAGGTGCCATTGTTGGTAGCAAACCAAAGAAAAAACAAGTGGCACTTTCTCGGATACTCCTCCAACCAATCGACCAGGGGGTGTTCCCTGCATCTCCAATCACCTGGTATTTGGAGCAGGGAGTAATCCAGGCTTGCCATTACCATAAATGAACAAGTTCATGTTCAGTAGGACATAACAACTCCTCCATGGTAAAGAAGATCATTCTCCAACAACGCCAATACTTGTCTTTCCATCTTCACTCGCAAAACCTAAAATTATGTACTTTCCCTGCAATCGTAATTTGTTTATCTGGTAAGTCCAGTCTCCCATATCAACAAACACTATGAAACGCCATACAACTGTACACACTGAATTTATAGAAAGATTGAAAGCTTCCAATCAGTGGCGCTAGTTGATTCAACTTACAAGGTGGGCCTCCCAGTTCGAAGTTGGCTTGATATCCCATCATATCCTATATCTATTCAGAACTACCATTTAGCTGCTAATGAATCCAGTAAACTGAAGCAACTTGAGCTTGGCGAACGAATTGGGGCCCTACAGGGTGTATCATGGCTGGAGGCCTCACCAAATTCTCCAGTGCTTCACCATGGGAATTCACCGTCGGGGCACGGTATCCGTTGAGGTTCCGACACGTTGGGCGCTGCTTTCAGCGCGTGCCCCTTGGTGTCGCATGCACTTTGAAGCAGCTGAAGTAAGCTGAGAGTTGTATACCTACCAGGAAAGCTTTGTGAGTCTATCTGTTTGTTTGACCGTATTTACATTGGTTGAAGGATTGCCCATTGTCATGTTTGAGTACTGGAGGGTATTTGTTCTAGATTGTTATCACATTAATGTGAACGCAGGATTTCAGGATTAACACATCAGCACTTTCCTGTACTAATTGGGGGAATTTGTCTGTGGAGTATAGCCATTTTTTGATTACTGCATATCATCCCTTCCCCCTGTATTGAACAGCCTCCGGAAACTGTGGTTTACGAATCATATGAACGCCGGCTGGGATAAGTAACTAAGTACCCATATACATTCATGGTCATGGTCACAGTCATTTACATCTCCCTGCTTTCTTCTCCCTGATATATTCCCAATATATCCCCATAGGCCTTGAATCCAACTAACTTGACCATTGTTAGTTAAATCCCCCATTCATAGCCATTTCATAGATCATATAATGATATAATGATACTATATGATAATATATATATATATGACAATATCACTATTGTATCCCCATCGTATCCCCAATGTATCGCCATGAAATATCCCCACACATTTCCCATTAAACCTCATTAAATGGCATGTTTGTTTCCATTGAAACCTCTATTTCCAGCAATGTTCCCCATATTCTGTTATCATTTCCCAGCCCAAAATCCTATGACCATGGCACATACAGACGATGCATGAGGTATTCGTAGAGCACTTCCACGTTGCGCCGGTTCTTGGCCTGGACCTCATCAGGGCGGTGCATCCCTGGGTAGATGGGTGAGAAATGGTACAATGTGGGGCCCCCGAGATAGCTAAGTTGGTTTATAACTAGCTCAACTATGGTTTATGGTAGATATATCTATAGTTAATGGGGCTTATAAACCAACTTATAACTAGGGGGGCCCCACATTGTAAGAACCAATGGGATTTAACGTTGATCTAATTGTGATTGAATGGGATTTAATGGGACTCAATGGGATTTCATGGGATTTAAACAACAAAAATATGGAAGATGTTGGGATTTCACCAAGAACGTATCCAGTGGACAAGGGGTAAAAACGGACAAAGAAGCCCAACAATGGCAACCCCCAAAAATGGATAAAAATAGATTGAACAGTTTTTAAATCCGGAAATTACCCTCTGGTTGTTTAACATCGCCATGGAAAATCCACTATAAATGGAGGTTTTTTCAATGGGAAAATCATCCAAAATTAGCCAGCTATTCCATGGCTATGTTAAATCATCACAGGGTAATGTAGGTAAAACAATAATAAACCATCCCCCAAATCACCATAAATAGGTGGTATAAACCATTCCAAAATGGGTCGTTTATTATTCTTTTACCCACATTATTAATGATTCAAAGCAAACCTCATTCAATGCATCATTCGGGTTGAGAACACCCGTTGATCCTCAATGTATCACCAGGCACTGGCTGGTATGATCTCGGGAGACTTCAAACAAATCTCTTCGTAACCGATGTATTTCTCTGGTTATGTCAAAATAGCTATGGAAAATGGTCATTTATAGTTGATTTGCCCATTCAAAATGGTGATTTTCCATAGTTATGTTAGTTTACCAGAGGGTATTTCTCTGAATGTTGTATCACTTTTGATCGGGTTCCAATGTAAATAATTAATTCCTCAACATGTTCACCCAGTTTTGATTGTAATACAAACCGCGGAACATTTCACATCAATTCCTTCAAGCATCCATCCAACCTTCAAACCATCCATCATTGCAATGATTTTCAAAATCCAACTGCCAACCATCCAGGAATCCAAGTTCGTTCATGTAAGTCCTCGGCATACGACCCCTGCAGCCGCAGCAGCTCTATTTTTCCGAGTGATAACGCAACAGGTCAGGTCCGAAAAGCGATGGTCGTCACCGCTTTCATGAAAAGTTGGCGCTGCATCTGAGCTGTAGAAATGGAACCTTCTGTGAGGTGGCTCATCCCATTTAGAAAGTGGGTTATACCCTCTGGTAAACTAACATAACTATGGAAAATCACCATTTTTAACGGGAAAATCCACTATAAATGGCAATTTTCAATAGCTATGTTAAATTACCACAGGGTAAATGGGATAAGAAGGATTAATCCACTTATAACTCGGTTGAAACTAACGCACAAACTAAGTGGGAGGAGCCACCAAGTAACTCATTGAAAATATATGGGTATATGGGTCTGTCTACTGTCCAAAGCTCGGGCCCAAAGGATGTTTCTGAAGTCCCCCATTCATCCCATGAATCCCATGGAAAACCGCCATGAAATTCATGCACATGTTTGTCAATATTTGTCAATGTTTAGTACAGTACTAGTACAGTAATACTAACACTCAGTGGCATTTTGGAGTACCCAAGCTTAACCCATATGTTTCGTCGTCCTGGAGTATATAGATAGGAATATTATGGACATGTCAAAAGTCCTTACTCAAATGAGAATATCTTTGAACAAAAACACATGTTTAATCCAGTTCAGGATGATCATATGTCAAGAGTACCCTACCCACAATAATTAATGGGTGTGCAGCCGGAACGAATGGGTGCAAATATTGAATCTGGGCTGCATAGGATCTGGACATGGTTAGTTGTGGACACCCCTTTAATAAAGTTACCTTCGGGTAAATGGAGATGTGGACAAACCATGCTTGCATGATCTATACAGGACTTGATCGTTGGTTTTTCATTGATTTTCCTGTTCCTATCTCAGTCATGATGAAGAATTCCACCCTTCAAAAATCTAAGCCTCTATTATTCATTGAATAGCTGAAATATTCTTCCAGGAATTCAACAGCTGGAAGCTTCAAACAAAGTCATCACCCCTAAAAACAGGTCGCTGTCCACCACTTCCAACTCATCTTAGCTCTTCACCCTGGTTCTTTACCACAACGCACCAACTTCTGACCTGCTCACCCCTAAGATCCCCCCAAATTGGGAGGAAGAATCTGCTGCACATGTTTCAGACTGAAACATATTCCCCGCAGCAAATGAGACGAGTAACGTTCGTTTCGAAACCACCCGGGGCACCGGCACGGGTGCCGCTAAGGGGTCTGTTGTCGGCGACCACCGGCAAAAAACATTGGAAATCTACGCCGCAATGCGCCGCGGGAAACAAGTCAAACAAAACGTGACAGATTGTGACAGTGACATTCCCTGAGGAAGTAAAAGTTAAACCCCACCTCAGTAAATCCTAGACATATCATGAAATGTCCATCATCATGTTCTTGTAGCATCATAGACTTCACAACTTGAAGGGCCAAAAAATCTCGAAACCGCAGGTCTAGCGCTGCACTCACTCCCAGGGAGTGCAAACACCACCTGCCACCTTGACCATGGATAGGACTGGGTGCTGAGACATACCATCACTTCTTTATGGTTTATCCTGCTGAATTAGTGAGATATAACGTCGGACAAATGGGTATGTTCCACCTCTATCTGGGGTTACAAACTACTTAATTGCAAGAAGTGGAGTGGAGTCAACCACCATAGGTTTGCGACTAAATCAACAAACATATCCAAAAATCTGTCGGCTCTCCAAATTTGGTCAACAGCATGTTGCATGCTACAACTGACCCACGTCCTCTGGTCCGGTACTCAAACATGGCAATGGAAAATCACCATATGGCTATGAGTCAAAACCCTGGTACCTAGTGAACCCCAAAATAGCTGGTAAATGGATGTTTATCCCATTAAAATTGATAACTATAGGTTTTGACCCATCCCCATACTTTCCCATTTGAATGCCCAGAAAATGAGGGAGTTCCCATTGCCTAGCTATGATGACAACGGATGGTAATGTCTATGCCCGTGAATATCGGTTGATTTTATAGCTGGAATCCTATGAACCCATATCCAACGATATCCCAAAACAAATTCCCATGAACATATCCCCATTTTTTTAATCCCATTGAAAACTCACTAAATCACCATTTTGGTTGGTTGCATAGCCCATTTTTCCCGAACATCCTCTGTTTTCCGGAAACTCCATTGGAATCTCCATTGGAATCCTATGAACCCAATAAATCATCCTACATAACCTCCAGGATCTGGGTGTAGCGCCCTGTTCATCCTAGAGACCCTGTGTCTGTGCGCCCGTTTAAATCCCTGTAAAAGATAGTTAAATCACCATTTTTCATACCCAATCAACGCCAGTGTCTCGCAGCTCGTGCCTCGAACCGCGGCTCAACCCACAAAAATCACCTCGCCAGAAGGGTGCGCACGAGAGGAAGCAAATTTTGGTGGGAAAATGTGGGAAGCACATCGTCACTTTTCTTGGAAGTTCCATGTTTTAAGTGGTTCATCTTCATTGTTTTTTTTTTGCATCTATTGCAGAAATGAAACATGATCCACTTTGGAATTGAAAAACTGGTCCGGGGCCTGAAAGGGTTGATGGTGGTTAATCCCCCCGTGAGAAAGAAGCTTGGGAGTGCATACCAAATACTACTCTTGGTGGTTAAGAATCAGGTCACAGCTGGGTTATAGTAATATTACCCAATTACTGACAGGGATGCACATCCAGATATCCACTTTCTTTGCATCAACACTTCTCTGTAAAAACATTCACAAAAAACATATTGCAAAAGTGTTGAACAATATCCAAACATCCAAACATATTCTTTCATGGAAAAGTGGAAGGTCTTTTGTCCCACAACAAATATAAATGGCAAATAACTATGCAAGTCCCATGTTTTCATGAGCAATGAACGCCTCCTAATGACAGTAGGTAGTAGGTAGTAACGTCTTCTCACCCACTCCAAAGGGGCCTATGCTCAAGGGTCCCTTGCTGGTGCTCCTGCTACAGCTGTCTCGAAAACATGATATGGGCTATAGCATGTTGCAACCATACACTGTACTTAGCAAGGGCTTAGGACCTAGGACCATATTGTTGCCACATGTTGGCACCTAATATCCCAACCTTGATGCTTCAACCTTTTTCCAGTTTTTTGTAAGTACCATAAGCCATAGCTATTGGAGTTACATTCCTCAACTTAGCTATCATGTGGGGGGAACCACATTGTACCCGCTTCTTGCGACATCTTTCCTTGATATTAGTTTATTGTACTACAGCAGATTGTACTACACTTCTAATTAGTACTTATTTTGTTTAGAAAATAGTTTCTTACTACTTATTTATATGTCACTGTGAACTACGTTTCATTCTAAAACTATTTAATAGTACTTACATGTGAGTAGATTTTAGTGGATTTTATGGTACTTTTATATATGTCAATTTGTACTATTTAGTAGATCTTATGTTTTTTTTGTTGAACCCCATAATCATCCTATTAGTTCCCCACCTCATCGCCGGCTTCGTCGATCATGATCTTGTTGGCAGTCTCCATCCTAGCGGCCGTGCGAATTTCATGGGATGAGGCAACTGGGAAAATGGGGCAGTGTACCAGCAGAAACTCAGCAGAAATGTGGTTGTTCATGGTTAATGCCATGTTTACAAGCAGAAGTGTGGATTTCACTATGTATTTAAACAATTTTCCTTTTCAACTGATTGGAAGGTTTTTTTTTGGCAAGGACTTGACTTGACCAGCCCCAAAATCCAAATTGTTGATTGAATCTCATGTGTGGGGATTCCTATTCTGATGGGATACTGACAAGTCTTGACTTGATTCAGATGGGCCATGGGCTGAGCAAACTGCTTTTCAGGGTAGTTTTTAACCCAGCTACTAACCACTGAACTACCTCCGGGGCCCCTCTTGATTGAACCACCCAAGTACATTGCTGGAATGTCCTCCGTTGCAAATGACTTTTGTTTATGGGTTCTACATGACTTACTGTCAGGGCAATTGTAGTTTTCCTCATTGTACTAATCATTCAAACATATTGAAACCACATGATTGCGAGTTTTGAACATCACCATCTTTAATGGGAAAATCAATGTAAATCATCTTCTCCAAATGGATCCTCTTTCCCCATCTCTTCCTTTACCCGGTGCGGCACCCGTGGGGCTCCCCGCTTCGCGAGCCCCGCATCCAGCTCAGCTTCCGTGAAGGCGGGCTCACCCGGAGCCAAGTCGCCGTTCACCTGCAGATCATCGGTTTCTCATTGGATTGGTTAAAGGGAAAATCTAAACCGGAAACCATGGTTTTTACATGTTTGTTACCATCAGATATAGAGGTTTCCGGTTAAAATGTTCCCTTAAACCAATCCAATGAGTTTCTTTTCAAGCTGGTGAGTCTAGTAACCTATTTACAACATCTTATAACTATGTGCAAAGCAAATGAAGTACGAACGTACTCAAATACCCATCCAAAGTTTACCGAAATATGGGGACTTGTGCTGACCGTTGGAGAAACACTTGGTGAAATCATATTATTTGAATCGCCAATTTCAGATTCAAACATATTGCAAAACACTTGACCTGCTTTTAAATATTTGTAATTTTTCCATGGCTTTTTAGGTTGCCTGTTCATCTGCTAGTGAACTTTTAGTCGGAAACCTCCCAGTGTACTTGAAAAATGCTGCTACTTGACGTTCGAGGGTAACTTGTGAGAAAATGGGGTTTCCTAAAATGGGGGTGCCCAAAAATGGATGGTTTATAATGGAAAATCCGGATTGAAAATGGATGATTTGGGGGTACCCCTATTTTAGGAAACCTCCAAATGGAGATGCGAGTAAAAATACATACAAGACATGGTGATGTTGTTTTTTCTGTTTTTTCCGATTCATTGTTGTAAAGTACACTGTGGGGCCTTCTAGTTATGAGTTGGTTTATAAACCCCATGGACTCTAGTTATAAGTTGTTATAAGTACCTCGAAGCATAGTTATTCGTCGGAGTTTTGCCAACTTAGCGATTTCCCGCCCCCAAATTGTAGGATCAATAGATTTCAAAAAGGGGTCTCAAGAGTGGTGGTACTCAGAAGAAACAGGGGATCAAACGGACAAAAGTGCGGTCTAAATATACTTACTACAGGTATAGCCCTTTATCCTTTACTAGTTTTAAGTCAGTTGTAACCCTATTGATGGACTGATAACCCCATTTGTAACTATATATATGTAACCATTGATAGATGGTAAAGGGCCTCAACTGTACACTATCCACCAACCAACATAGACCCTGAGAATCACCGAGTTTTAGAGGACAGTTATCTTCCAATTTTTGTTGATAGGGTCGATTTGTGAGTTTGGCGGGATGGCAATCCTTAAAATTACTGCATTCCACTGATCTGCCATAATTTTCGTGTTACCATGTGTTACCTGATTTTTTTTGTACCCCTCAACAGGTTACCAGTGATATCCCATCAACATTAGCATGGCAGTACCAAGTTGGTTAGTCTACAACTGGATACATTCCCATGTGTTTTTGCTTTGATGTATATGTAATATATATATTATATATGTATAATTTATATATATACTGTGCACTGTATGTGGGTCAAAGTAGGACATTTGCTCAATCTTCAGAAAAAACAAAAACAAATTTGGATAAACAAGAGCAATGGTGGCAACCCAATGCCATACACAACTACCATTTGGGGGTGGTTTATACAACCAACAAAAATTGTGATTTTCGGGATGGTTTATGGCATTGTGCTTGCCATGCCGGGTGGCCATTGCAAGCAGATCCATCCTTCCGATGGAGGGCAGGCGTTGCTTCCTGGATCGGAGATCAAAAGTGGAGACCCCCAAAGTCTTCGCCCAAAGTTGCAGAACAGGCAAAACACGCAGGGATTCTCACCCTGGCCAGTCTTACGTTTGCAAAGGGGTGCAAATCGAAAATCACAACCATTCTCTACCCATTCCCTTCTGGTGGATTTTTTTGTGGGTAAACAACCTTCAGCAAAATGACAAGTGCCTACCTAGTTTTGAAAGGTAAAGTTCCTTCTTGTTTCCTGCATTATGTCTCTGGTTTGTGTGCGGTGCAATTGAAACATCACAACTTAATCCGTATTCTTAGCTGGTTCAAACATATCATTTATCATATCGCTGCCTTGTTTTGCTATGAAAATCTCATAAATAATTCCTTATGTGCTGCTTCAAACAATCCCAAATTTGCAGGCAAGCTTCGCAAAACAGCGTCCCACCAATGTCTTCAAAGACTCATAACGACCCTTCATGATGCCCTGGCGCGGACAAGCTCTTGATTGAATTGTCGTGTAAATGCATGGACACCAGTGGCTTAATAATTCAATGCTGGTTCAATCTTGACGTGTGTTACTTGCTTTGAGAGACTATCCCAATTTTGCTGCCAATTCTGTCATGTTTGGGTGGTTTATTCAAGATCCGGTAGATGATGGTCCATATTTAGAGCTCAGCAATCTCATGTTGAGTTTTTGTCCCAAATTTTGACCCATAGCCAAATAGACATTTAACCAACACTATTCAGATAGATGCAATCAGCAAAAAACATGCAATTCTAAGCAATTTGGATGATTTTTCAAATGGCTAACCCAAACGATACAAATTGGCAAGAAAAACATGTGGTGTTTTCTTTTTTTTGCAGGGCATGACATGTTGATGCATCAACAAAAACACATACTTAGATATACTTAGACATAATGCTAAACATCAAAACATATAGTAAACATCAATATTGTAGGTCTAAAACAATGCCCAACAATAAAACAAAACAATCCAAAACCAATGGAATTGACGAGGTTTACACAACCAACATGTGAAACTTACCGCAGAAGCATGCTGCAAATAGCATGGCAATGCATGGCAAATCGATACAACATGTGCACAACACTTAAATCATACGGCCAGCAGTGCTATGCCGGCCACTCTTTTGGGATGATTTAAGGGCCAGTTCGAAAATTTTGATGAAACAAACAAAATTGGTAGTATTTTGATGAAACATGAGTAGTATTTTGTTCCAATATTTGATGACCAAACACGTTTGATGACACTTACAGCAGTATTTTGTGGCCTTCCCTGAGGTTGCTTCTTGGGGGACGTGTTAACGTTGACCCTTTGCGGGGTTTCGGCTGTACCACGTTTACGGTGTTGAAAAACACTTTTTAAATAAACCCTGAAGAAAACCTAGAACAACTTAGAAAAACCCTAGGAACCCTAAATTAAGCCTAAAGAAACCCTAAATGAACCCTAAAGAAACCCTGCAAAAACCATATGGAAGTGATTGAAAGTGAAGTACCTGGTGGGCGTAGCGCACGGCGGGCAAGAACGGAGCAAACCGCAGGAATTCCACCTCAATCTAAGTTGGCTAACCCAATCTAACTCTAGATTTTATCTACCATAAATCCAACAGTTGGCCTAGTTCCAAACCAAGCTACCGAGTTTTTTTCTTGTCTACCCATGTTGTCCCATCTTTCGGTAGTTTACACCCCTGTTCATGGATTAAAGCTATGAAACTAGGGGGCCTCCTTCCGGAACCCAAACAGCGCAAAATGGCGGCTTTGTCTGAACATGGGGATACCCTTGAATGGTGAACATGTTGTTTCTAAAAACCCATCAACTTTGGAGTATCCCCCTTTCAAACAATTTGAATGTGAGCTTAATTTCCACAAACCATTGATTGCCATTGATGTTGCAAATAGGCCGGTGAATCTTGTTTTATTGAGACAAAACCAACTTGAAGTTCAAGCAACCAAACAACCGTCAGGATCATCTACCATCATTTGTGAATAGATCTAAACACCCAATAACTGATCATGATTTTATGCAAATACCACAATTGTCGTTGGCATTTCCGATCTATTCCCATCGTATTCCAATATGGTGAGTCTTCTACGTCCTGTATCCCAATACATTTGATGGTCAAAACAGTTAATTATCAACCACTATAGACTAATCCCCGTCATATCTGCATCGAAGTCCCGAAACATTAACATCTCAGTGTATGGCGGTCGAACCCATCCAAATGCCGCAAATAATGCTTAAAATCACCGTGAAAAGCTGTGAATTCTGCCTTACAATCCCCATTAACAGACCATGTTCCCATGCATCCACAAGAACACCCCTTAAAATGTGGTAAATTTAAATCCCATAATAAACAATTCGCAAAATGACCTTTCCACTGGCATTTTTTATCGGGGCTATGGGGAAGGGTGAAATCCTGGCCATCCACACCTCCTCAACCGATTCTGGCTGGGATGCTTCAGCCTCGCCGGATGAAGTCAGCCAGTCGTGGAACAAAAAAGTGCGAGTGGTAAAAAACGGAAACAACAAGGGATTTACGTGAAGAAAACATATTATGGAAATCATGGGGAAAAAACATCTAGAATTGGAAAACATTTCGCAAGTAACCAACTGAAAAAAGTGGGAATATGTGAAAATCATTGGGAACATCTAGGGATCATTGGGGAAATTGTGAAAAACATAGCAATTTGCCCACTGAGAAATTGGAAAACATGTGGAAATGACTGCGAAGGAAAACAAGACATTGATTTTAATCGATCGAGAATTCATGGGGAACACATTGGTTTTTAACCAAGAAGAAATGGGATTTACCCACAATCACCTGGAAAAATGCTGGCAGAAATGGACAAAAAGCTAGACAAACATGGATTGAAACTATTGAAACCATTCAAGCAACAGAAGGTGTTTTTGCATCCCGGAAAATGCGATGAAAATATGAAAAACACGTTGAAGGATTTGCGGTAAGCAATGGAATCGGTCAATAGAAATAAAATGACTTGGGATAAACACTGGGAGAGTCGGTGGGCTGCACGCAGGATTAAACGGTTTAATGATTCAAACAAAAAATGCCTCCGTTTTTTTGTTTGGCGACTGAGATTTCAAAAAGAAAACAGTTCATTGGTCGGTGAGTTTATCTGTTCATGATCACCATCCCACTGATCACTAGATAACTGATGGTGAATTCTGTGACACTCTGGATGTCAGAAATCCTGCATCAGTTGGTACATGGTTTATCTCGTGAATATCCCGTTATAATCCCATTATTTACAGTGTTTCACAGGAATCCCAATTGAAATCCCAGTGGTGCAGGATTTCGCAACCATCCACAGTACCACACAGCAATATATGGGTTTGTCTGGAAGTAGGGTACCCCTGAATCCTTTAGTGAATCATCATTTTCCCACCATAAAATGGTTATTTTATGGCTATACCCCATTTTCAGACAGACCCATATAGCAATACTCATCTTCACAGAACAATCCGAGAGGATTTTAGCAAACGACATTCACCTGCCGTTGCTGGATTGGCTTCATACCCGTCATGAAACACTCTCCGGCTTCTTACAAAGTGGGGCACCGCCGCGAACTTGCTCAGTTGATGAAAATAATTCCAATAAGTATGGTCCATCAAAATCATGACTACAGTTCATAGGGGTTTATTAACCAACTTGCAACTGGCGGGGCGCATTGTAGGTGATATCTTGGATGACCCAGTCTATGTATCACAACTATTTTTAGACCCCATATGGACTAAACCCCTGAGACTTGGATACTTCTTGAAGCCATGGCACCACAATCATGTTACCCCCCTGAACATGGATGTGTCTAGAAATGGAATATACATGAATATACTAAGCATACTTAACTTTAATCGACAGTAAATAAGAAAAATGATGATGAACCATCAAACCTTGGGTACCATATTTTCAGACACGCCCACATCTTATTATTCACAAGTAGCCTCCTCGCGCTGACGCTTCTTGCCGCGGCCCTGCGACCAGGAAAAGGAGTTGGTACCAAGGGAAAACCTGGGTCAACTATTAAAACATATCATTTAAGCAAAAAGATTGGGGTAAATTACAAACAAATTGGGAATTAACAATCAAATATGAAATTAGGATAGAATCGGAATCATGGCTAACTTGTGCAAATCCCCAGCAAAACACTTCCTTGTTGTTGCTGGTTAGGTTGTACGCTATCTTCCAATCAAACTGGCAACAAACATAGCCACTAACTCACCATTCAAGGTGTGCTAACTGAAATGGTGATCTAATTGGCGAGAATTGTAGTCGAACCCTGGCTCAAGGGGAATCGCACCTGCATCAAGATTGTGATGTTTGACGCGAAATATGCGACATGTCATGACATTTCACAAATTAGAAACCCTGACTTTAAGCTCATGGTTTAGCCTTAGATCACTTAGATCTGTTCTTCTGATATCAGTTGTCTCTTTCTCCGGGATCCTGTCTATGACTTTCCACGACTGGATTCTGGAAGCGCCCACGACAAAAAAATCCTCTGCAGCTTCAGGAAGTTGCTATGTACACCAATTTCTCGGGTTCTGAACCATGGGAAATCCAAATACCAGGTTTCTGATGGGAATCCCATGATCCTATAGAGCTAAACGACTTGGGCTTGATATCTGTATACATTCTCTAGGACAGGGATTGGAAATGTAATGAAACCCCAACATGTACTGCAACCAAATCCTTTCAGGGACCGTGGGTCTATCCTGGTGCTTTGATCTTGGTACATCCCAAATAATGGATGTGGGGTGACATTTTGGCAGTACGAACGAATATCTCTCATACGAGCTACACCCAAAGATAACCTTCAGGTCTTTTTTCTAGTGGTGGAACCACTCGTCAAAATGTGTAGTTCCAATGCGAATTGTCATCTGGGAATCATCTCCCATTGTTGGGATCTTTGACTCGTCCTCTACTGCTGAAGGGGGTTGCCTGCCTGCCTGGGGATTGACCAATTCTTGGAGTCCCATGATTCAAAGTGAGCAGTGGCCAAAAAGCCTTCAGTAAATCCTTGTGTTGGTTTTCTGGGTGCTCCACTCCGATCTTTTCTTCATATATCGATCCATGGTTTCTTATAAACTCGTATATGTTGGGAAATCACTCAGTACAATCCCCAACAAAACGGCCATCTTGTGTGCTTTAGCCACAGCTCAAGTGACAGATTGAGATCAGATCAGGTCGCAGCAGCAAGTTTCCTCAAACATCTTATTTGAGGCGCGCTTGACCCGACACCCCCAAAACAGGGGAGCTGCCCTAGTTTTTATTGCTAGGCCATCATTGAGTACAACTCTTCTTCGTCAATGAAACATCTGGGTATGCCTGAAAATGGCACCAAGTGGCAACAACATTGGAATGGATATCTGACCACAGTCATAGAGATTCAATCCCCGAGAATCTCCTAATTGTCAATCTGTTGGTTGTCGATTCAGCGCTCTGTTTTTGGATATTGATATCATGCTGGAGCTTTGAAAATATCCTGAGTTCGGACATACCCATTCTTCAGACTCGGAGCAATCGTAGCATCTCACTTCTCTCAGTTGCAACACTGACACGTGGCCAATCTTGGATATCCTGCGAAGGAAATTCAATGTGATATAGCTGAATTTACTACACACCCTCGCTGAAATCTGATCTAATCTTTCACTAACCTGAAAATAGTTGAACCTTGCGGCCATTTCAGGATGGTTCCCCTTAGCCACCATTCCTATCATTCCTATGTGACGTCACGATGTGAGGTAACCACATAATTCATCCGTATATCCGTATATATATATATATATGTATATCCATATAGTTCCTTTCTATATGGTGTATATATATATATGTGTATATATATATAGATATCAAGCTATATCGTGCTATATCCAGCTATGTAATATAACATACATATATATATATTATACTATACATCTATACTCTCTAATACAGCTGCATACCCTGAGTGGTTGTGCCGCATTCCAAGGTTCACCTCAGATCTTCGAAAAATCAGCATGGAAACTAGAAAAATCAATGACTTAAGTTATATAGATTTAATGGGATTTGGTGGCGTTGATACGATCTAAGGGGTCATTGCATTGGTTTTCTTGGAAAAGGCTACAAGAAACGGGAGCTAGCTAGTTTAAAGTTTGAATTTAAATGTTTACCTTCAAATTGATTCGGGTTTCAATGGTAGATGTTCCCTTCATGCAACAAACATGACCTATATACTATACCCTCAATCGACCCATAAGAAAATCAACATATGAGTATGGTACTTTCACCCATCTTGCTGGGTTGAGACTCAGGGTATTTGTTCTACGCATCATGTCCCTTATTCTCCCTATTCATAACTATCAGTAATTAAATCATAATCATTGTTCTCCAGTAAATCCCTATGATCACTACTCTCCCTATTTACTCTCCATTATGCAAGTGATGAAACTGATTATATAATGAATTATAATGATATACCACATCATATCAATCAGTTGCATCAGCTTAAATTCTCAGATGCGCATTGGATCCACACTCGCCTGAGCTTAACCACAATATCGTTGGTTATAACATGACCCTGAATCAACGGCCATTCAGGTACCGATTTATTGGAGGTACCTCCCTTTTTCTTAATGCCTATGTATGGGCTATGTAAGGGAATATCCCCACAAAATATGGCCCTGTGTGGTACAGTACCTCCATTTTAGGATCATGATTTTCCCATATTTTCCCACTGACTGAAAGTACTAACCAAAATGAGTGAACATACCAAGATCTTAGGGCAACATACTCATTGCTGTGGGTCACTTGAAGGTCAATTCAAGGTCTGTCTGGATGTATCAGCTCAAATCCATTGGACCCAACAGGGCTCGAAATACCCGTGATTTCTATGGTTACCCTCTGGTAAACATACAAAAAACTATTGGAAATCACCATTTGTCATGGGAAAATTCACTATTTCTATGGCCATTTTCAATAGCTACGTTTAATTACCGGAGGGTATACATTATTAAATACTTATAACTCTTGGAGTGTCATAGCTGCAACAAGAATAAACCAACCGAAGAAGTGAGATGCCTGCCCGGCCATTGCGGGCATCAGATTTCTTTGAATCTGACCTGATTTTTGTCGGAGCGTTTCATCCATCGTTCACCATCGCCCATGGGAAGAGCAACCAAAGCGTCCTCGCGCGTCGTGGAACTCAACAACACTTTCCGAACCTATGGGGTCAATTTTATACAACTTGCAGGATCATGGCACGGCTCGTAAGTGAACTGGCCCTTACAAGCCACTGGTAAATGGGATAGTCAACTTATACTATGGGACAGTTGCTATTTTTTTCCGAGGTTGTCATCATTAGTTAGGGTAAGTAGCAGCATATAGCAACTATATGACTTTTTTGGTACGTTGTTGACCCAAGTTGCCGCCAAACTAAACTTTGGATCAAAGTATGTGTTAACTTTCTTCCCCAAAAGATATCTGCAAGACCTAGCGACATTCGAAAAAGGAGATGTCCTCAGTGTGAAATCCAAAAAAGGGCTGGGGTGTTTTTCGGGTCGACCCAGCCATTCTTGCTGCGGCTGGGCTCTATCTTCTCCTTCAATCCACGTGTTTTGTTTGGATAATCATTGCGCCCTTCATCAAGGTTTACGCTGTACTTAGTATATACCACATAATATGAATGATATCATATATTGATCTATACTCAGTATATACCAAACAATATGAATGATATCTAAAGAATCATAGATGACATAGATGACTTCATTTTCCCGACCAAGAAACAATCTATTGTTCTCGAAAAGGCTTATTCCGAACCCTTTACCAGAAATTCACCAACGTCTCATGAGGATTTAACCACTCCTGATGGTTGAGATTCGCTCTTAACAAAAAACAAAGCCTATAAATTCTCTGGTAAACTAACAGTATGCTATGGAAAACCCACCATTTTGATAAGTAAATCAACTATGAATGGTCCGTGTTCCATAGTTATGTTAGTTTACCAGAGGGTAAAAGGGTTATTCACATCAATTTCTTCACGACCAACAACCACTATACTATTCATGTTAGGAAAGCAACAGGATCGACCATCCCAAAGTTTACAATTTCTATGGGTGGATTAAACATGTAGAAACCATCAATCCATATGGGTGGTTTACTATGCCCTCATTAACATGTATTATTAACCGCCAACAACCATCAACCCCTTTTCTTAACATGTATCAATCCTCATCAACATTTATTTGTTGACAGCAACCAGGACTATTGGCCCTTGCAGTTCAGGCCCATTACCAGTTTTAAATGGTTATAAATGTGGCCAGTTGTCATTCCATAAATGGGGTGACTTACTCACTTATAACTGGCATTTCATGCCATGACTGAAATTAGTTTTCATAGTCTATAACCATTCTCTCCGATTTAAATATCTATAAATATATCTAAATATGTTAATCACTAATTTAAGGCAAAGCTGGAACGGTAAGTTGGTGGATGATTAGCCCTTAATCATAAGCCCTGATTCACCCCAATTCACCATCAACAATATGGGAATCAACAGGGTTTATGGTGAAAATATGTGAACATATCCATAGCTACTATATAGTTTATGGTTAAAGGAACTATTACCCTCTGATAAATTGACAGTTCCACCCTGAAAATAGCAATTTCTTAGTTGAAACACATCGTCCCCTGCCAGGGTCGAACTGTTAATCTATTAATTTGGCTATGGCGGCTATGGCTCAAAATTATGGTACCAAAAAAAATCGTCATTTTTAATGGTAAATGAACATCAACCAACCAATTATAGGGTGTTTCTAATTTTGATCCAAAGCCATTTAAGGGTAACCCCAAACCGACCTTAAATATGGCCATAGAAATAGTGGATGTTCCCATGAAAAATTGTGATTTTAACCATAGTTTTTGGTGTGTTTACCAGAAGGTAACCATAGAAATTACTGGTATTCACTTAAACTAACATAACTATGGAAAATGGACCATTCATAGTTGATTTACTTATTAAAAAATGGTGATTTTCCATAGTTATGTAAGTTTACCAGAGGGTAACCCCAACCAAACCGACCAAACCGATCATCTCACAACACTCAGCTCCTTGGACCTGCTCTGAGATCCGACCTGCGAATCTTCCGCCAGCCGCATCCTGCGACCGTCCAGGGAGCGGTCGAATGGGAAAAAAAAACATGGGAAAACCGTGGGGAAATCCTCTGTAAACGGAGGTTTAAATGGGAAAATACTGTAAAAAAATGATAGCAACATATAGCAACATCATATATATATATATATGTATATATCAACATATGGAAAAATCCAGTGAAATCCAGTATAAATGGAGGTTTTAATCGGAAACATCATCGAACTACATGGGCAAGTGACGCGCTTGATGACACCAGAGGATAACATATACATATTTTATATCTCCATCAATATCCCCATCCTCATATTTCCCGTTATGCTTCACTTTAGATCCCATCAATATCCCAATTCATGTGGTAACCCCACAAATAAATCAGATTATTGGGGTTCATTCTTGGGGATGGTTCATTCTTGACCCCACATTATCACACATGATTCGTTGTTTTTTTTGCAGGTTTTTACTGTTCAGAGATAAGATCTTCCCAGTTCAATGGACTGGCAAGCCTGATTCGTTCTTGCAGTTCCTCCACTTTGATCCCGTAGTACCTCTAACGGCAGTCAAGCGCTTGAGGGTCCCCAGGTTCCAGGGGCGCACGGCTTAGCGCATGGTGAACAACCCTTGCTTTATCTGGCTAAAAGTGTGATTTTTTTTGGGACAAACCAAGAAGAACCACAAACCCAACCGTTAATCATCATTTTCCTCATTCAAACACATGTTTTCTGGGGTAATACGACATCGGTATACTACCTGATGCTCAGACACACATTTCCTTGCAAAGTTTTCCTGGGATTCTCTGGCCAATTCCATTCTTTCTAGCCTTCCTATGGCAGATCCTCTGAGTCAACAACCCTGACAGGCCCTGACATCTCCAATCCATTGAGTCTCCAATTCTCATGCTTACCCTCCGGTGTCAAACGTGCCTGGAAAATCTCCGATGGAGCTTTTACTGGGAATATCATCTATACACGTACTACACATGGTGGATTTTGTCCATTGCCATGTTTGATTACTGGAGGGTATCCTCTGGCAATTATAGATGGTTTATATACCTATTCAACACGGCCATTTTCCATGATTATGTTACTTTACTGGAGGGTCATCTTGGCCGTGTGAATGGCAACTATCAATGGCAAATAAGCCGGCACCAACCGTCGATCATTTCAGGATCAATTCTCTTTTTGCTGGTGAATATCACACTCTGGAGGCACAAGATAGCCTGATAAGCGCCATCCAACCACCAAAGCACTGGAGTTTCAGATGTGTTGAACCAACTATCGACAGCAAATGCTCACACCCAAGCCTGGCATTTCTTACTTGGATCCGCTGGAAACAGTTTCGAAAATCTGCTAGCAAGTGATGTACTATGATGTACTGATATAATATGATATAATATACTGTAACAATTCTCTCTCTCTCTCTCTCTCTCTCTACATGGCTAAGAATCAATCCAGAAACAACTACCTACCATTCACCAAGGTTAGGTTGATGCAGCGTTTAAGCAGCATGTTCCAATACATATTTCTTTGTCTACACCTGACCACTCCAAAAAAATCACATTGACCTATCACGCACCAGTCGGCTTGCCAATGAACCGTTAAATTAAAACATTCCAATTGTATACACTGCCATGTTTGGTGGTGCAATGCTGCATATGCCCATTTTCATGTTGGGAAATTTCACAGAAACACCCTTTGCCAGGCGCACTCCAATTGCAAGTTCCCTGCAACGCTCTTCACGTGCGCATCACGAACCTCCAGATCCTCGGCGGATGCTGAGCTTGAAGGCCACCCAGTGAAATGTTTGTTGGCTGATTTTCACCCCAACTGCAGATAGTGTTCACTAATGTTCACTAGTTGGTTCACAACTATAGTTATTGTAGTTAAACTATGTTAAACTCAAGTTGTTTTTTAAACCCCACCAGTAAGTCACTAGTTTTAAAAGAAAAGAGCTTGGCTATCTCAAACGCCCCACCTCTCTGCCGCTGTCATCACTTCTGTGGATATTGAATTCCCCCAATAGGCCCAACATCCTCCAGAAACCATGGTATACCATGGGCGTGTTTGGTCTGGGGTTATTGGCCATGGAAAACCTAATGAAGATACAGTAATACAATGTGGGGCCCCTTAGTTCTAAGTTATTTTATAAACCCCAATAGTTCAAAGATGTTTTAAGTATCAACAACCAGAGTAAAATTGGAGTTATGTTCACCAACTTAGCTATCACCAATCAGCTATAAAATCGCATGAACTTCCATATCTTTCTTGATTTGATCAGCATTTTGTCATTACTTGGGGGCATTTTGTGGCACGGGAATCTCCCAGAGACTTCGTGACATGTCCCTAGAAGTATCACTGATACTCACCATGAGCCATAGATAATTCCCATAGACCATCCCGAGTAATAAGTTGATCTTTAAATCAAACTCACTATGTTATGTAAATATCACAACCCGTAGTTATAGTTCTTGAATCCAATTAATTTCCATGTCTTTAATCCCAATTTTCCCAGAACTACGTCTTTTCATCACCACTAGTCATCGCCCACCTCTGTATCTCGTCCCAGCCACGTGCACGTGCCATCCTGCCACGAAGTCCGGTTTGTGCAGGTGCACCTGGACCATAGGAGTGGGCTGAGAACAGTGGATGGTTACGAAATCCTGCACCAGTTGATGGCTGGTTTATCCCATGATTTATAGGGTCTCAACCAAGGTGATGCAGGATTTCGCAGCCATCCACAGTTTCTGTATGATTGTCAATTGGGTTTCCAAGCGGTACTAAACAAGAATTCACAGCCCCCCCAGGTGCCGACGCTACCGATTTATGTGCGCAAATCCTTCAGGATCTCATTGGTTTCCTGTAGGGTCGCATCTGTCGCTCAGCCTGAGATCTGGCTGGGCCCCACGTTCTCCAGCGCCATGGTGAAGTTCAGAGCGACAGAGCGTTCTGTTTTCAAAACACATCGAGTTAAGAGACAACATGAGACAACCAAACGCATCTCCAAACGCATCTCTAAGTTCTAGTGCTACGACCTCGGTTCAACTATCCACGAAAAGGAGTTTTACTGGTGGCTTTACAACAGTAGATTGTTGAAACCCTAGAATGGGATGAACCAGGGATCAACTGGTGCAGGATTACGCAACCATCCACAGTATCAATGATATCTGGGGTTTGTCTGAAAGTGGTTCGCATACCCTGTTATGACCATCAAATGATAGTAACAATGATGATTGATTGATTGATTGATCAATGGATTTATGGTAGCCTGCATTTTTGAATAACATGTTGTTTGTTCCTTATTTCTGCTGGATAGGTCCTCATTTTTGGGGATAAATCATAATTTTTAGTGGGCAAATCACGAAGCTGTGATTCACTTTGGTAATCAAAATGCTAACCGCCAATTCATCTGCAACTCGGTAAAGCGTCCATTGCCGTGCTTGGTTACCAGAAGGTACTTGGTGATTCAGCCTTCTTAGAAATTAAGTTTATACCAGGCTATCAGTAGAAAAAATGTGGGAAAAAATAGGATTGGTCCACCTACAATCAACATTAATCAACTGGGGTGACATACTTTACCCCTCAACAATAAGGCTATGAACAATTCATAGGTGTTGATGGTTAATCTTGCACGGATGCCCCACAGATTATTCTTGTAGGCGATAGCTATGTTATGTTGGTTGACTGGAAGATATGTATAGTTAGAAATTCGCGAATATAAACGGCATCTACACTCTCCAGACTTAGATCCTCTATACTATACACAAATTCACCCCCATGTTTCTATATCTATATGATATCGCATTCCAATGTATGAAAGTATAAAAGAAATATCAAATCTAAACCATTTCGAAACCAAATGTCTGTGCAATCTATGTATATATATATATATGTATAGATACAAATATATAGATCCCATGATATCCCCATTCGAGTTGCTTCATCCTCCGCGCCTTGTCACGCCAGGCCAGGAGATTCCAAATGTCCAGCTGCGCGTGCTTGGGTAACTTGGTCTGAACGCCTCAAAAAGGGCGATTTGGAGGGGCGTTGAAGAGAGAAACATGGGGATGTATCCATGGAGAAATATGCCGATTTAATGGGATTTAATGTACATGTATAACTAATACCGGTTTATATATGGTTGATCCATATTGATAATTCATTGAGACATATTGAGAACTCATGGATAACCAGTAGAGTTATAGTTACTATATGTTACTTTCATCAGCACTAAATCAACAACTAATGGGATATATATATATATGTATGTATGTATTGATCAATATGAACACGTGATTGACAATGTCAAAAGATGTGATTTGATAGAATATTAATGGGAACTAAGGGGATATATATCCAACTATTGGATGAAGGATGATATATGATTATATATGCCATCTAATATTGGTTTATAAACTACAATTACTATCATTGATAAATATTGACAACATGGCTTTGTCTGAAAATGGAGGATACCCACAAATAGCTATCTTCATAGGGAAAATTATGATAACCCATTGGAAAATGGAGTTCTCATTTTCAGACAAACCCATATATAACCTGGGGTAAAGTAACATAGATATGGAAAACCCATCATTTCCCTGAAAACAATGTACAAATGGTGGGGTGTCCACATTTATGTTAGTTTACAGGAAGGTGTATAGTGTAGACATAGACATATGTATTTATAGTTGATATCATACTAATGGAGATATAGTCAGCCATTGATCTTCAACTAATGGACTCATATGGAATATAATGAGAATATATAATGGGAATATAATTGGAATAATGAGAATATAATGGGAATATAATGGAATGCAATGGGAATATAATGGGAATTAAGATGCTTGGCGCCATTTCAGGAACCTAAATTAAAGGTACTTCTACCTACCTACCATAAGGTCTATGTAATAAGGTCTATGCAAGGGAAATGTGTAGGTTAAGTCAGAGACATTTATACCCCTCGTGACGTGGTGGGGTCACCTCTACAAAATGGCGCTCCGGTTTACGATAGTTAATTTGGTGAACACAACTCCAATAACTATGGTTTATGATACTCACAACGGGAACATACATGCGATTTGGAGCCGGAGAGTTTGATATTTTCACATATTTTTCGATACGGTTTTTAAATGTTTTGGATATATTTTTGAATGGTTTTGGAATGTTTTGGATTTATTTTTGAATGACTCCCTGTGAATGAATGTTCGCAATATGGCTATGGATCAAAAGGTGGGTATAGGGAATAAATCCCTATGATCAGGTGTATGACCGTTCCCAAAAAGAAATATTGATATATCAAACCTGGCTTGACAAACCATTTCATGGGGGGGTTGCAAAAATCAACAGTCCCATCCGGAAATCAAAAATGGCTAGCTGGAAACTCCACCATGTACCCTCTTTTAAACTAACGTAGCTATTGAAAATGGCCATAGAAATAGTTGATTTTCCCATAAAAAATGGTGATTGTCCATAGCTATGTTGGTTTACCAGAGGGTATAACCTCAATTTTCCCAGCTATAAACTTCCATTTCAGGTGATGTCCTATATAGCAACCAGGCTGTCTGGGCTAAGCCGCGAGTGCAGAGGTTGTACCACTCATCCTTGGTCATGTAGCCCTTCCTTGGCCGAAAACAACGGTAAAACACCAGGAATTCAAGGTATACTTGGAGGATAACCCCAATATCTGGGGTTCATGGTACTTGTAATTAGAGTTCATTGGAAATATCATGTTTTTTTTCCCATTAATTATGGCAATGCACGAATCGCACATGCTAATGTGGAAAACCCAATGCCATACACCTACCACTAAGGGATGGTTAAAAAAACACCCATAGAAATGGTGATCCTTGGGATGTTTTATGGCATTGGGTATTTACCAGCTCAAGTGGGCTTGTATCCTACCTTTTTTACATGGAATAACCATGGGAAACCCAGTTGAGGAACATACTTGGTGGCTCATCCCACTAATCCTAAGTAGTTTATATCCCTGGTTATGAATGGGATAATTAATTAGAGTGAATTCACTTGTAACTGGGGTGACCTAACCTACTTAGGATTCGTGGGATGAGCCACCAAGTAGTAACCATTCCTATCAACCAGATCACGATTCGTGGGATGATTCTGTCATGTCATGCGAATGGGTGAGGTGGGAAGGAAACGCTCTAAGATGGGCTCTGGTCCGATCTGTACACAACCAATCAGGGCCACCAAAAAATGGGGAAATGATGGTAGACAAGTAGCCTATGTCCAAACAAAATCAAACTAGCCGATCTGGTAAATGTAGCACATCATTGCTTCTACCCAGATGTTACCCAAGCTTTAAATGTGTGACACCTATTGGACGACCCATTGACATGCTATCCCAAAACAAAACGTGGCCAATCTTAGATACCACGCCTGAAAAGCATTGATGGTCTAATCGGTAATGATCAATATATATTCCCATCAAAATGACATGTTGAAAGCTATTCAAATAGCCATCTAGTTTTCCCATATGATAAAAATCCATAAGATATAAAACAGTTGTGTTCTTTCTGATAAACTCAAAGGAACAAGCGTCAACATCATCATATCCATTGTTATATCATGTTATATCCAAATTAGGGTCAGGGTCACGGATAAATACCACCCTTGTTTGATAAATCCCGATCTTTTTCATATGATTATCAACCGTCCCTATACCAACTTTTCCTCCAGTAGAACTGACGGCCCTCGCTCATTTAACTCATTGATTTACCTATTAAAAACTGGAGGGTATCCCATAAATCTCCACTATAGTTGGTACAACCATTATGGAATAATAGAATCATCATTATCCCTCTTGCAACCCAGTTTTACTGATTATATAGCTTACAAAAGAGCACATAAGCAGTAAAACGACTATAGTTTGTATAACGACGTCATTCTCCCATCATTTTCCCTCTTAAAGAAACCAGTCTTACTGCTCCTCCCCATCTCCAGCTCAAAGCGTCTCGCCCACTTCAAACTTGTCCCAGAGGGCGTGAATGGACGTGAAGGCATGCTTACTACCTGGGCAGATTTTTTCAGGCTCAAAACTGGACAGAAAAAAAGGGTTCAAAAACTGGTCATTTTGAGCAAAATTAAGATGGAAAAATGGTCAACACTCGGCATTGTTGGCAAAGTTGAGTGGGTAAAGGATCAAAATTCGCAATGTTTAGCAAGTAAAGCTTGTATTTACCAGCAGAAATATACGCGGTTGCTGAACAAAAACGTTGATCTGATTAAAGGAAGAAAGAGTTGGATCTGACTGATACCTACTTTACTTAACGAAGAAAAAATGGGGCAAAGATGGGCAACATGATCCATGAAATGGTTCATTGAACGAACAGACATTGGGATTTGCCGTCAGAAATCGGGACGAAGCTTACAAAATTGTGATTTGGTGCGATCTAAACAACTCGAATAAAAATTGACTTCATTGACCCATTAAAAAATATGCTGTGAACCCACCGAGACGTGGACTAGGAAACTGGATCAAGCGATGTTATTGTTAATACTATACTTCATATGAGAAGCCCAAGGTGAAAAAACAAATTGGAACCCTGCAATGTGGGGCCCCCTACTTCAATAATGATGCTTCATGATACTTTAACTATAGTCAGTGACGTTTATTTTCACCAGCTCATATCTGATGGGCATCCCCCACAGCTGGCCCTGGCCACCATAAGTTCTGCTCATGACAGTAGAGAAGGTGGCTTGTACTTCTCAAGCCATGTGGAGGTTTCCTAAAAAATAGGGGTACCCCCAAATCATCCATTTTAATAGGATTTTCCATTATAAACCATCCATTTTTGGGTACCCTCATTTTAGGAAACCCCCATGTTGTGGGGGGAACAGCAAGTTGGTGATGCGATGTAAACCATGGACGGTTAAGAACTTGGTCATAGCCAAGCTGGATCCACCGTCAGGCGGCCGGTTCTTGCAATGAATGGCAGGGAATACCCTCTGGTGAACTAACATAGCTATTGAAAATTGCCATTTATAGTGGATTTCCCATGAAAAATGGTGATTTTCCATAGCTATGTCAGTTTACCAGAGGGTAGGCACAATCAAAATCTGCTCATGCCCGTTACGGTGTCGGCGCTGCCTGCTGCACAATTTCCTCTAAGTCCACCATCAAACGTGTGCAAGTTGCGACCTTCATGCATCATCTACCCTCTGTCAATCAAAGGGGGCAATATAATATGTGGCACTCAAGAATCCCCTATAAATGGAGGTGTTAATAGGGGAATTATCTATAAACACAGTTCTTTTTAGCAAACCATGTTTGATTACTGGAGCGTAATGATCAACAGCTTCAATCATTAGAAACCCATGAGCATAGCAACAACCTTCCAACAAAAACACCCATTCACCCACTTTACTATATCAATAGCATGCTTCTTGGAGTATTTGAAGGGTTTCACCATTACCTAGACCTAGACTTTCAATTACCCATGAAAAATTGGTGTTTCATTAGTTTTTATTGATAGTCAGATTGTTGATTTACCTGGCACCAGCGCGAACCAAAACGACCAGCTGTCGATCTGCCGAGCTTCCATAAACCAACGTGCAAAAGTAGAGATCCAAATCCTGCACTGGCACCTGCGAGGGGGGTGCCGTCGGATCACAATGATTCCGAGCAGATGAAATCAACAACGCGACAAGAACATCGGTATCACTATTCTTATCAGAGAAATTGAATTAGTAACTCACTATAAGTTATATTTTTTTGCAGATTTCGGAAGGCCTGTTTCAACAAAACAACATAGATTAGATCCATAGCCTTCCTTTTTTCTCTGAGAAATTGCAAACCAGGCTGATTTTGCCTCGGATGACGTGGACTTGGCGACCTATCTGACAGGTGCTTTGATCCCATCCTATTCTGAGAAAGTGATGGGAAGCTTCAGTTGACCAAACAAATACTCCACAAGGTGCCCCAATTTGGCGAAGTTGGTTCATAGCTAGGCCAACCATTCTTATTGCAGATGTTGCTAGTCTATATCTATTTGGCTTCATGAAAAAAAACAAAGATGTCACTGCGGGGCACCGCAGTGAAGTGGATTACTTCCAACTACTTGGCATTGAACTTATAGTTATTGACATCCGCAAGGCCCCATAGTTACAACCATAGCTAGTCTTGGTGAATTTCTTGTTGCAACCCCAATTACATTTGAGATAGAAGGGGAATAGCTGGTAGGGGATATATCACTGAAAAATACTTGCTGTAGAAAAACTATTACGATATAAACATACATAACTACAAACAGCATGCAGCATACAGTAATTTTAGACGCAAGATGGTGTGTTCTATGACTCTATGACTCTCAACAAGTGCGTTTTATGCCTTTGGGATCTGCCGGATTCAACTTCTTGGACAGAAACTTGGTGACGCAAACATCGTGTATATCTACAGATACAAATATAGGTTGATCATGGTTTATCCCCTTTTTTGTGGTTAAACTAACTGTCACGGGTTTTTTTATTCTATCCAACAATAGTTCATATTGTACGCAATCCCATGCATCATAGTGGTTAAATGTCTGCACCCCATCCCCAAAAGAATATCATCTGTACAAATAAGGCACATATTAAGATAGTAAAATTCATTTTTGTTCGATCGTCAATTTCAAGTTTTGCAAAACTCCCAAAATTGGACTAAGGGAAAATTGCAACCGGAAACACAACTTGTAACTTGGGAGCCCACCTTATATACCCAAACCCTACACTGTCTGATGGGCACCTTGCCGTTGTACTTCATGCAATCGAACTTCGCTCTGAAAAGGTCCCAGAGTTCCTTAGGGGTCAGGAATTTTGGGAGACATTTACCCAACAAAATGGGGGACAACTGCTGTTTAATAAGGATTTACAGAAATAGACATGTGAATAGGATTGCAGGTGTTTCCATCCAACATGCATTGTTTAACAAACCCAGCTGTTAAGATCCATATTTCTGTAGGTCCAATTTCAAAAAAAATAGTTTCATGTGTTTTCATCAGTTTCTGACATGTTTCATCATTGGTTTCATGATTTTTCATCATGTGTCCATATGTTTTCATCCTTTTGCATCATCTTTTCCATCAGCCTTCCATCATTTTCCCATATGTTTTCTCTATTGTCCAACATTTTCCAGTGGTTTTTTTTGACCACAGTTTTCGTGACTTTCCCACATGTTTCCTACAGTGTCTTTCCCATAATTCACCATGTGTTCCATAGATTTCCATCACTTCCCTCATTTTTCCCTCGGCTTCCCCCATTTCATCACGGTTTTCCTCATTTTTCTCAGGATTTTCCCATGGTTCCCAAGGTTTCCCCCCATGTTTCCCAGCATTTTCCCAGGGTTTCCACCATCCCCTGGCCCCGCTTCGTTCCACCGGGGCGCAGGGCAGCGATCCAAATCCCTGCGCAGCTCGGCGGCGCTGCGGGCCGAGTGGGCCAAGTCCATCGCGATGTCCTGCTGACGCAGCACGAAGTAACCTGGGGCGAAACGGAGCCGTGGTGAGGGGAAATATCTGATATATATATATATATATATAGATATAGATATATTATGTAGATATATGACGATATATGTATATGTAGATATGTGTATATATATATATATGTAGTATGTATACATACTGGGATATTTATATGGAAACTTAAGCCACTTTCTTTTTGGGGTTGAACTCTAAAAACCTGGATATAAGATGAGGATCACTTGTGGTTCTTGATGGGGTTTGCAACCTGCATGATCTACTATCGCAGCAACTGCATCATACCAAATAATCGCTTTCCCCAAATATTTTTTTTCGACACCACCCCAGAAGCCATGATTTATTGAAGGAATTACACATATTTAGGAACAGTTTGGCGGGGTTTCCCCGACGAATTATCCAAACATATGGTGCCTGCATCTGCCAGAAATCAGGCAACACCAAGAGAAATCAACCTCTTGAGGAACCGAAAAACCTAGCCCCTCCCAGTACCTACAACAATGGGATATAACATATAACATAATTTAATTTAGTATGCTACAGTTTAGCATACTATAATTTAATATAAAAATAGAATCAAACAAAACATAATATGATAGAATACATCATAAACAATGTATATTTTCCCATTTTTAGGGGTACTATAAAAGGGTCTAAGTATCCATCTTTAAAGGACTTCAGAATGGTGGCTGTATAAGCGATGAGGCTTGATGATCCAGAAGGTCGGCTTAGATCATCCGATATACTTTGCCAAGTACGACCCGCTAATAGCCAAGTTGAAGTATATCGACACATAATCCCAGTGCAAACGTTCATTCTTCAGACGTATACCTCTGTGGATACCATGGAAATTCCCCGAGAAATCTCCCGAAGTTGCCAGACTGCCAGACTCAGCAACGTTTCTTCAGTAGAAGTATGGCAGATTCAGCACTTCCTTGGTGGACCATTCAGGGCTTATATAGTGGATGTGAGGGAATCAGGTATGTGATATATTCCCCAAGTAGTATATCATCACGAATCCGCGTGATCTTTGATAGAGTTGTTGTCCATGATCTATGTTAGGTCCTAAGTCATTGTTCTGCCCTCCAGTAGATAATTGGAGGTTTCCTAAAATAGGGGTACCCCCAAATCATCCATTTTAATAGGATTTTCCCTTATAAACCAACCATTTTTGGGTACCCCCATTTTAGGAAACCCCCAAATAGGCCATTCCATCCTTGGATCATCATTGTCTCATTTTCCCATCTAGTTGATGGCTATAACTGGTAGCTGGGAGATTTCAGCCTCCAACGATTGATGGCTAGTGACCACATCTAAACCCACCATATGGCAGACCCTCCAAGTCCAAAAATAATGCATAGCAATGCGTAGAGTTGTAGAGTGCCCAATTGTTTAAAGGTACTTGGTGGGTCTAAGTGTCATTATGATCACCAAAGATCGCGATTATCTGTTGGACCACAATTTTTGGTCATGCACCAGGGGTGACTCGGATCACCACTAGTACCCTCTGGTATTTGTTGCATAGCTATTGAAAATGGCCATAGAAATAGTTGATTTTCCCATTAAACATCGTGATTTTCCATAGCTATGTTTGTTTACCAGAGGGTATAGACATTGCAAATGCTTCGCCCCCTGACGTGATTCCAAGTTAGAGAAAAGTGGAATGGTGTTCATCAAAAGCGCCTTGACACCCATGCAATCCCTTGCTGTTCACATCAAAATCGCTTGGATTAAAAGTAAATTGGATTGGTTTAAGGGAAAATCTACAGGAAACCATGGATTTTCCCATGAAATACACAGGTTTCCTGTAAATGTTCCCAACAACCAATCCAATGAAAAGTGTTCCCATCCCCCCCAAATATGGTATGATTTTGTGCAAGGCGGGGCCCCGAAAACGATAGCGAAGTTGGTTTATGAACAACTCCAATAGCTAGGTTGCAATTAGATGATGAGTTGTATAATTATATTGGAGTTATTTATAAACCAACCTAGCTATTGGAGGTTTATAAATAACTCTAATTAGATGATCTTAGATTAGTTGTAAACAAACATATAACCGGGAGGGCACTACCTTGTATTATACCCTTTTGAATCTGAAATGATAACTCATCAGCCTATCAGCACGCAAGGTGATCATGCTTCCACACCAACTATTGTTCCTCTAAAGCTGGTTCCTCGCTGGTGCATGTCCAACATCTCACATGGCCACTATTCAACTATCAATGGAGGCTCTGATGCTCAAGATTTCGTTGATGTCACCCTGCACGTGAGAGAAGTAGTACGGATCCTGGGCGTGAGAGAAGTCGTCGCTGACTAAGATTTCTGCAGAGGCACGATGCGTACAAAACCTGAGATGTAATCCTAAGAAACGTGGTCAGTTTGCTGCATAAGCATGTGTTTTTACTGACATGCGGACATATAAATTGAGGTGATGTTCTTTGGAAATATGCCATCCATGGAGTTATGGGTGGGTTTAGAACAATATTTTCAGAGTCGCCTGAAATGTGAAGGACTGTAGGTATAATTTTGCGAGTAGCTCATAAGCTGATCATTCCCATTTGCTGATGAAATGCCAGCTTTGTGCATTTACAGTAATCATATGGAATCATATCGATTGCATGTTTCCTGCCGAAACAAATACAGCATCCTTCTCTCTCCATCAAGTTCAAACAGGGACAGGTCGAAACTGGGTTCCAACAGGACGATTCATCCAAAATGTCGCGAAGTTTTGTAGGTCGGTTCCTAAATGTTGACTAAGTGGACGAAACCATGGAGTACCAGAGCTAACTTAGATAAGTTGGCTTTAGCATCAGATTGCTAATATCATTAGATTGGTTTAAGGGAAAATTTATAGGAAACCATAGATTTTCCCATAAAATATGGGGTTTTCGTGTAAATTTTCCCATTAACCAATTCATTGATAATACGGAGACTTAATACTTAATATAAAGTAAAAGTACTGAAGCTTAACACAAAGTAAAGAGGTCAGCTTCAGCTACAGTTGACATGCTCCAAAGCCGGTCCATCAAGCCACGTGGTGTTGTTGTTGGCATATCCTGCATGCCTGACTAAGATGGTTGGTTCGCATGTTTCGAAACCAAATACCCTCCAGGAAATCAACATAGATATGGAAAATCCACGTATGGGAGAAACATGGAATTTTATGTATATATGTATATATATATATACACATTATATATATATATACATTGTTGATACATATTAATATATTATATAGTAATATATGGTATGAAAAAAAAAAATATATATATGCTAAGTTCAGAACATGCTATGCATCGCCCCAATTCTATTTCTGGTGAATGGTGAACTACTCCTGGGATGATCCGTGGCTTCTCCTCCAGCACCATGAACATGTACCCTCCGGTGATTTAGCATAGCCATGGAAAACGACCATCTTTCAATGGATTGGTTAATGGGAAATTTTACAGGAAACCATGGTTTTTACCATCAAATATAGAGGTTTCCTGTAAATTTTCCCTTAAACCAATCCAATGATCATCTATAATATTATAGATGGGCCATTTTCCATGGCTATGTTAAACAACCACAGGGTATCCAACATTAAGGTAGTTTGTTTAACTAATAAGTAAATAGACTCACCAGCGAAACCATAAATGAAAGAAACCATACCTAAATGAATGTAGATAACCGGAAAAAAATGGTAGATGTTTCAGCAAAGCCACTGGTTGAGTTGAATCATCAAACATGTATTTTTACCAGCAAAATTGTGCGACTTGAACATCAAACAATGGTAAGTTCGCTAATTATGTGTTTAACCACAACTGGGAAAATCAACTACAACCTGCTTGGACTGAACTACTATATTCCTCCATTCAGGGCAATTTGTGGATCAGGACGAGCCAGAGAAGCTTAGCCGGTTGTTCAAGCTTCCATTCCTCACCTATATCCCAGAATTGGGCATTGTTGCCGGAAACCCCCAAATGTCGGGCTTGAAACGGAAAAAAAACATAGTAATGATCCTGGAAACATCATTTCCCCAGTGACTGTACTGTGTGGGGTCCCAAAGCGTGGATAATGTTACATGCCGTGCAAAAATAGCTTCTTCAGAGCATACGCAAAAAACTTCACCAGTCTGTCTTCCCATGTTTCAATGGCTTAATTGGTCTGCTGATATGATCCCACACAAAGTGGGGCGCCCCAGAATAATAGCTAAGTTGATTTATAACATGTTATAACTCCAATAACTAGGGTCTATGATACTTATAACTTATAACATCTTCTAAACAATAGTTTCTGTCGGGTTTGTAACCAACAACAAAATTCCTGGGGTCACCACATTTTACAATCCCTACATTTGATGATGAGTCATCAACATTTCCTCCGGCTAAACTACCAGGAGCTCTCAACTGTCTAGGCACCAAAAGGTCGTCGCTGGAGGGTTTGCTGCTTCCTTCTTGGAGGCGTTGCAAGTCGCTTTGAGACATGGCGAACTTGGAGAGACGTTTGCCTGACGGACTGATGCAATCGGATGGATAGATCGCCGTTTTGTTTGCGCGGGATATACATAAGATGTGCTGTATATATATAATATGAATCATATTTGTATCGTCGTTCTAAGTCTATCTAGTAATCCTAGTAATCTATTATCTATCTATCTATATATATATAATAATATACATATTTTAAGATGCTTATATGAATCTTGAAAACATGCTTAGCCGCTAGATTTGCCTGGTCAATCCTCTTTGGGACCTAGATTCCTGGATGGTATGTCTGCACTATCCGGGGTAGTAGCGCTCAACGTCCTGGGATAGCGAAACCATTGGAAAATGGCAATCTAACCCACAAGAATGGAAACATATGGAAAGTTTATGGGATTTATGATAGCTAAGTTGTTTTGTAAGTCCAATTTCACTATGGTTTATGATACTTATAACTATAGTTTATGAGGTTTGTAAACCAACAAACAGAATTGGGGTACATGTAGGTCAAAACCCATAGTGAACATCCAAATAGCTACTGAATAGTATATTCGTCCCCATATGATGATACCATACCGATCTATGTTGTTTGGATCAAACGAATCATGGATCAACTTGGATTTGCTGAAAGCCCCCACGCCACACACACACAAACAACAAAACAACATATACTCCCTATAGATTCCTGCAATTTCAAGATCGTGGAGTTGCCAAATGGAAAATTAAAAAAAAAAATCGACTCGGCAAATCTAAGCATTTCTTACTATTTCTTCAGTTTATTGTGTATGAAATCAATAGGTGGCTAAGTTGGGCTATAAACCATGGTGAACGGAGCTGAAACTAAACGCACAAACATCACTGTTTTTTTGCGTTGTAAACCCCGCTAATCACTTGCTGCGGTGGGCATTGAGTTGGGACATGGCACATTATCCTCTGGTTTTTCATGATGGTCCATTGTTAACCAGAGTACATATAGTACTCGTACTCACTAAGGCTAGTACAAATTAATAAATCATCTGGTAACACCATAAACCGTCTAGTAAATCATCAGTGTTACAGGTAAATCATCATAAATCATCCATTTCTGCGTGTCATGGCTTAACCAGAGGCTATAAATCGTGCCAGGGTCATCTGTGAAATCCGCCTGATTCATCAATGACCTGTACCACTTCCAGCTCCAAGTCTTCCAATCTAAAGTCCTCAGTGTTTTCGGACGGATTTTCTGAAGGAGTCACCACAAAATAAACCATATTCCTTATACCCTCTGGTTATTTAACATAGCTATGGAAAATCACCATTCTAATAGGTAAATCATCAAAAAACATCTGTGAATGGGGCATTTTCCATAGCTATGATAGTCATAAGCAGAGGGTAGGTTCCCTAGTCATGGTGGATTTCCCATTGGGAACATGCCAAGCATTTTACTGACAAAACAACTCCAGGTTTTGAGGGATCTTCAGCTAGATCCATCTTCAAACCCCAAACCTACAAGGTGGGGCCCCCAAACGATAGCTAAGTTGGTTTATAAATCCAAGAACTATGGTGTATGGAACTTATATCTAGAGTTAATAAGGTTTACAAATTTTAACTGGAGGGTTTGAGATTGTATGACTTCAAATTCATGTGCTTTTACTAATTTTAAGCATTCCCCGAAGATGTGAGATTTTCCCAAACATCGATCAAATAAATGTCTGAAAGAAAGTGCTCTTAAACTCCTGTTTGCATATAATGAAGGAACAATTCACCTTTGGCAAAACATTCTTATATTATCTTATATTCCTATGGTGATAAGTCTCATGTTCTGTATATTGTTCTTCAACATTCTTAAATTGCAAACAACCATTTGGGATGACTACCCTTCCCCACGTCTATCACGGAGTCGGGGTGAGACCGCTGGAATTTGCCCAACAGATCCAGAATGCAATTTCCCTTCAGGTGAAGAAATCCCACTGGTGATCCAACATAGAGTATCATCATTGATTGCCTCCATTACCTGTATAGACGACTAATTTTTTAATGTTTTATTCGGCCTATGTATAACCTCAAACATAATCCATCTCTCATCGCAGTCCAGATCTATTTGTGGTGACCAATCGCTCACCATCTTCGTTGTTATCCATTGACCCAGACCTAGAGTCATGTGTTGGTGAAATCTGAAGCCTGATCCAAAAGCCATGAGGTAACAACATGTGTTTTTGTTTCACCAGAAAAGGTACAAATCTACCATGAACTTATGAACCAACTTATACCTAGTGGACACATGAGGCAACTTAAACTTATAACCATACTTATAACTTATAACATGGATAAGTGTCACTTGTAGTTCTAACATGTTATAACATGGATAATATCCAGTTCTAATGTAAAGTTATAACACTTACAGTTGTAATATATAGTTATCACATGTTATCACCATAAATGATAGGTGTTCCATGGAAAACTGATGTTTCCATGATTAGTTCACCAAGGTGGGTTCATGACAAAGTCTGCGCAAGTGCTTGAGGCAAGCTGTGTCAAAAAGTCTGAGGGTCTGAACAGTGAATCCGACTGGTAGAAGACCATATCTGATGCATGAAAGATGCATTGATACCAACTCTTCACCTTCTGCTGCAGCCCAAGACCCTTCCTAGTGAAGAGCCATCGAGCCAGCTGCAAGCCCGATTTGTCACCAGATTTCACTCGGGTTTGCATGGTCAATTTCTCAAAATTGCGGTAACTAACCGTGGCTCCGAGGTATTGTTGCTGGTGCAGCAAACAAAATCGGTGGCGAAGTTGCTTAAATTAAGTGGACTAACTAGGATTTATAGTAGTTATATAATGTTATATACCCTCTGGTAATCAAACATGGATTTATAGATGATTTTTCCACCTATAAACCTCCATTTAGTTCGGGGATTTCCAAGCTGGCCACGTTTGATGACATCGGAGGGTAACTATATTTAGATGGGAGTATCAAACCTTAAAATGCACGGCCTGACCTTGTCGGTAGTAAATCCAAAGGTAAAATATAGGTTGGAGCAACCCTCCATCTTGGTTCCACTGTCCCGTTAACTAGCATGGGTTTCAAACCTCATGTTGTCCATCAAGATGCTAAACAAAATGGGCATAAAATCTGCCATTTCGGAATCGCCGAAGTTTCCATATCTTTTTGTGACCCAATAGAAGACTACCTCATATGTTTGTTGATAGACCACTCTTGCTTTCAAATAAGCACCACATTTTCTATCATACATATTTTTCTGGGCTTTTCCTGCAAAAGCGGGCCCCTAAATCAGGTAAGTTGGTTTATAAGTGGATTAACTATGGTCTATGGTATTTACAAGCAGTTCGTCAGATGGGGTTATGAGCCAACAAATATCATTTGGGGCCCCCACCTTGTAGTACGAAATTACTACAGCCAATCAATCTCCCAACCAATATCTTGATTAAATCCTCATAAAGCCAAAAATCATCAATATTCCTAGGTTTTGTTGCTTAAATCTCATCAGATCCCCTATATCCCTTCGTTTAGTGTGTAAATCCTCCATGAATTTTCGAGCTCTGGGAAAAAACAACTCCATGGAGCTGGATCGCTCCCCATCAAAAAGTCGAGGATTTCATGGATTTTCCCATTTTGTGCCAATGACATGCCCAGTTAAATGCCCATTTAAATGCCCATTTAAATGCCATAGGCTGGTTGATTAAATAACTTTCCAGATCATTACTTGATCATATTCTGATCTTTGATCAATTTCGAATGGTTATTCCGGTGGATTTGATGGTCTTCCCCATGCTTTTCCGGCAGAAAACCCCGATCCCCGGACTTCTGCAGCTGGTCCCACCGCAGCCGAGGCACGTCCGGATCGCCACTGGGGCGACTGGGGCGGTCAGACTCTGGCTCTGAGGGCACGTCCTGGTGCAACGATTGAAGTGAGCGAGCTGGTTTCTGGATATTTACCACAAATGTGATGGGAAAAATGGTGATTTTAATGGGATTTTCATGGGATTTAATGATATTCCAATAAGAAGGTACCTTCTGGTAAACTAACAGTTTGCGAACTTGAAAATGTCTATAGAAATAGTTGCTTTTCCCATGAAAAATCGGGATTTTCCACAGTTATGTTAGTTTGGAGTTAGTGAACTACATTGTAGCCTCTGGTTAGGACTAATAGTTCGCCATGGAAGCCATGGCCCATAGAAATAGATGAAAAACATGATGATTTACCTACTATAACTGGTGATTTTGCATGGCTACGTTAAATAACCAGAGTGTAAATGGTTTACAATTGGGATAGTTCGTGGATTATAACCCACTTACTAACCAGTTAGCTGCTAACTCAGTTAGCTAATGCCATGGCCCATCTATGTATGGCAATGTTAACCATGGATGAAAGTGAACCACAATACGGCTGTTGAATTGGAGGGATACCATTTAAGTCTCAGATTGTGACTATTTGGGTAGTACCCCCCTGATCAAATAAACCATGGGTTCGTGTAATCCGGGGTTGACATTATATATGTCTAATGAATACATATGTACGTATAATATATATATATATATATACGTAGTGAAAAATGTAATCAACAATTAGTGAAACATAGCGAGCATGATCAACTATGAATAGGAATAGAATTGAGATATATAAATTATGGGAAACAAAGTGTGGCCCCCGTTTACGAAACCATTGGAAAATGGTGATCTAACCAAGAATATTCATGGGATTCTCTTGAAGCTTGGGATGTATCGCTGATTTATTGTTTTTGGGTTGGTGAACATACAAATCCAATTTCACAGCGGTTTAAGCTACTTCTAATCATATAGCTAATGGGGTTTATAAAACAACTTATGAATGGGGAAGCCCACCATGGTATTCCCTATTCTGGATGATGTAAGATGATCCCCAAACGGTTGGTCAACGGAATGGTTTATCAGAGGGTTTACCACAGTAATCAATCAGGACCAGGAATATGTATATTGTATATACTGTATATATATAGTATATGTATTGCTACAAGGTGGTTTTAACTGTTATGTATATATATATAGTATATGTATATTGTATATATATATAGTATATGTATAGTGTATATACTGTTATCTATATATGTTGGTTTATAACTAATGTTTCCCAGGTTTATGGCATATAGAACATGATTTACTGTAACTATAGAAACTTGTTGCTACTGTGGATGAAAAAAATCCTGCACCAGTTGGTAGATGGGCACCATCCCGCTATAATTTACAGTGTGTCATAGTCTTAGTTACCAATATTTACCAACTGGTGCAGAATTTCTTCTATCAACAGTATGGTCAATGGTTTACTGTATCAATATGCTTCATATGGTTACGCTCTGGTAGTCAAACATGGCAATAGAAGATCCACCACTTTTAGATAATTGTCAACCCTGGGTTAGTTGCTGAATGGGGATATAAATTGGAATTCAGAACTCTAGTTCATTAATGATGTAACTATAGGTAATAGTTAGTTGATATAACGATACCACATTAACAGTCTTCCTATATGTTTGTTGGTTTATAAATCATTATCAATTCAAACCCTACAAAATCACCATCTTCCTTGGCTACAGTTCAAGCCCTTTACCAGTTATAAATGGTTTTCAACGGGGTTCTCATTCCATTTTTATGGGTTGACTTACTGATCTATCACTGGTAAAGGGCCATAACTGCATGTAGATAATCAAACCATTGCCCATCTTAGATATTCACATTAAAATCGCACAGGATTAAAGGATTAAACTACAGATCCAAGGTTGGGGATTAAACTGTCCCATGGAAAAACATGTTTCCTGAAATGGGGGTACCCCCAGTAATCATCCATTCTTGTATCGGATTTTCCGTGAAATAAACCAACCAGCTATTGGGGAACCCCCTATGACGATGGAAACCTCCAAATAGTGATTTACATCCAACCTCCCAATCAGTATATACATATCCCATGAAAAACATATATCATTCTATATCCCAATATACCAATTCTTTCATTAAATCATAACCCAGGAATATTATATCTATACAATGTTTTCTCAGCTGCGCAGCCTGGCCTCCACAACAGTGTGACGACTCTCGCGAGTACTGGGCCTCGCCTCAAACCTGCCACAACCAAGCCGGCGAGATGGGACTTTGGTTTATGTTGTTTTTTGGGGCCCAGGGGGGTCCTAGAAAAATATGGGCAAAAGATGAGAAATGATGGAAAAATCATTGGAACATATGGAGATAAGTGGAAGATAGTGGAAGTATCAAGTATTTACACCAAGTATACCCAAGAAAATGGGGATAGAATCCTACAATTGCAGGGGATTTAAGCCCGCAAACACGGCAATGTGAGGAACAATTTTGATAATCACTTTGTTGTAGTATGATAAAAGCAAGCAGTTGTTCTGTCATAATGAGTGGGTCACCAGCCAGCATACTACATATCGATTGTTTACAAATAATGCTTCACCTCCACTTGCAAGGTGGTTGAACCCAGTCACAAGTGGACCACCTCCTGCTTGTCTCAATAAAACTAACAGGTATAGAACCGTCTAGGATGAAGCACCAAGTAAGCCATGAGAAATACCCGTATCCTATACCATTGTGCTGGTTCATGCGTAAGTATTCCCTGTTGGTTATAATAATAGCCATTAAAGCAAGCCGTATGATCCCCCATCCTAACCAATCCATATTCTTGCAGTCAGCTTCTCCTGCTTGATCGTTAACCATATTTCTGGAATGATTTCCTATCGAATTTAGCGGTCATTTTGTTTTCTCAAAGTTACTGTACCCTCTACTAATCAATCATGGCAACGGAAAACCCCCTCCATCTATTGGTCATTCCGCATTGCCATGTTTGATGACACCAAAACCGTGGCGAGGTTTTTTGGAGAGTTTCCGTTCTCTCCCTTCACTAGCCGCTGTTACCCTCCGGTAAACTAAAAGAACGACCTGTTTGTATATATATATATATATATAATGGCCCATTGACAGTTAGATGCTTTACCTTAAAGAAATGGTGATCTCAATTGTAAACTGTTAGTTCAAAAGTTCAGCGATGCTTCTTGAAGAAAGTTTCGCCCGAAGCTTTGATTCGGAGGTACGCGGGTATTTTATCCCGAACAGTTTACCAAAGGATACCTTAGGGACCCTCTGGTAAACCAACACAGCTATGGGAAATTGCCCATTTATAATTTATTTAGCATTAGCCAGATTGTGATTTTCCATCTTGCAAACTCCTAAATTACCAGATGGTTTCCCACGAGTATCCCATGAAATCAAATTTGTTCATGGTTAAATTAGTTAAATCATATTTTTTCATCATTGAATCCCAATTTCTCATGGTTAAATCATTTTGTTTCATAGTTGAATCCCACTTCTTTTGGTAAAATCACCATTTTCATGGTTAAACCCCACTTGTTCATGGTTACATGATCATGTTTGATGGTTAAAATCACCATTTTTCATGGTTCAATTCCGGGTAGAAACCCACCATGAACAGACCTGGACCACTCGACCAAGGCACAGACCGGTGACCCGACTGCCCCGTTGCGTGTCTCGTAGCGTTTCTCGTAGCGTTTCTGGCGCCACTTCCTCATGTTCCTCCTCCTGGCAGGGAATCTCAGTTGAGCCAATAAAAATATTTTCCTGAGTATCCATAATCATCAATAAGATCCAATAGTATCGTTGAGAAATGAAAGATACCCAGGTAGTAGAACTCCCTACAATAATCAGGCATGTGTTTGATCACTTGGGTGTGTCTTCAAAAGGAAAAAAACAATTTATGGCCATGCTAACAGGGGAAATGATGATCAATCATCAAATTTCAGGCTGGCTTATTTTCAACCCAATTCGAAAACAGCAAGTTCCTTGCTGAAACACGTGGATTTGATTCCAAATTAGAACTACTTGTAATCTGAACCCAGGATGGTATGACATGCTGTTGTCCCCATAATCTCATATAATCTCCAACTATATATATCCAACTTATCTGTTTCTTTGCCGGTGCTGTTTTATTAAATATACAGCTATCTAATCACTGAAAGCGGAATTTATATAACTAAGTGTGAACAAATGCGGATACAAGCAATGAAACTGGCCAGTTAAAGCAGCACACATGGAGATTCATGCACACAATTACCAGATTATTGACCCACTAGTCGCGAGGTGAGTGGGGCATTTATCATGCAGCATTGTGAAGCTGGGATGGATACCGCAGATCCTTCATGATGTTCACTGATCAAATGGTGGAATCATGCAACATCCTTATTTTCATTGATAGATCTAGTTATAAGCGGAGATAAGACGATTATATAGTCATTATAGGGCCCCATATGCCACCTCATGCGGGTTTAAAAATCAGATGATCATAGCCAAGAATACAACATTGATCAGCAATTATCAACAATATTAACCCACTATTAATCCATCACATCCCCATTATAACCATGGTAAGCGGTGTACCCCAAACCGAACCGCAGTCATCACCAGGGAACCGAGTCATGGCACTTCGTTGAGGGAATATGGGAACCAGATGGAACCAGTATGGGTCAAGTCATTGGGTACCCCAATAATTGGATCGTTAATGCCAAAAATATACGTAAATCTGTGGGCACCAGGGTCTTTAATTTTGACCCATACTCAGATTGTTGCTTTCTAACTGGGCTAAAAAGCGTTTATAGTATAATAGTAGGTATATGTATATATATATATGTGATTATATATGTATATCCATTTAATGGTGTTAACATGTGTGAAACGAAGCCAACTTGCTATGTGAGTTTGTTAAAACATATATGCCTACAATGTGGGGCGCCCAAATGTGATGTTTGTCGGTTTGTAAACCCCATGAATACTATAGCTATTAGAATTAGATGTTACAGGTATATACAAGTATATACACCATAGTGAAATTGGAGTCATGCTCAGCACTTTGTATCATCATCGGATCATGTTTGCATTTTACTGGATGGTCAAGTTGATCCCCAATCACAATGCTCAGGCGCGTCGACCTACCACAATCGATGTCCTTTCTCAGGTCCATGTGAAGGACCCCAAAACACTTCAGATTTCAATCTGTAATTCTGATTCATCTCGGAAAGTCACTTAAAACACAAAAACTGAAATAAGTCTTAAACCAAAAACACACCATCTTAGGGATGCTTTCCCTTACTGACTATCATCTGTTGTTGTGAGGTTGTTGTCGGTTCTCTCCAAACAGGGACATTACCCAACAAGACTCGCAACACCACTAGGATGTTCACCACAAATTCTCCACATGTTGTACATCCCGAACCATAAAATGTGGATACAAAAAACTTCAGCTCCAACAAAAATCAGGTATCAGAAATTCAAACTTGGATATATGCTAATTTTACTTTTACCCTCTGGTAAATTAACATAAACCCTGGCATTTATCGGGGTTGGAAGATTAGTTTCCTCTAAAAACTAGCTATTTTCAGGGTCGAACTGTTTATTTACCAGAGGCTAATAGTTCCTATAAACCATAAACCATATAGTAACTATTGATATTTTCACCATAAACCCTGTTGATTCCCATACTGTTGATGGTGAATTGAGGGTAAAATCGGCATTTTCCGTGCGTTTTTTGGCACCTCGGGCACCTCTTGAGATTCTTCCACCTTTCGCAGTCGTGGGGGGACCACTTTTTTCGGGTTCTGCAAGGGAAATCATTGGAAAATGGTGATCTAATCAGGAAATTCATGTCAATTTATTGGGATTTATAGCTGATTCATGGCTTGATGATAGCTAAGTTGGTGAACATAACTCAAATATATTCAAATATCACGATTGGGTTTATGATGCGTATAACTTATAGTATTCACGGGGTGAAACTTAACCAACAAGAATAATTGGGGAACCCCACACATTGTAGCTACAGTAGTCACCAAAAATGGGATAACGGGGTAAATTCCGGGAAAAAAGTGTTGACTACTGGAAAAAAAAACATTCAGCTTTAACCCTCCTCCGGACACTGGAAAAAAAACAAAAAAAGGCACTTGTCCGAAAAAAACTGAAGGTTTGTGGGACAAAAAAAGGTTGTCTTGGTTCCCACAGGTCACTCAGGGGTGTATTGTGAAAAAGGCGCGAGAGGGCGCGGGGCAGGGCTCTGCGCGGCGCTTCCCCCCGTCTCTTGTTCCTTCTGTGGAGGCTGTTAATCAGTTAATGTTGTTTGATGTCGTTTGTATATGTTTTGTCGTTGAGGAGGTTGTTGTTGGTAATGTTGCTGTTGTTTTTTTTGTTGATGATGATGATGATGATGATGATGATGATGTTGATGCTGATGCTCAACCATACGAAACAAGGAAATAGATGGAAATAGGATGTAATAGGTGTCTGCTGAAATATCCACAAGATGGTTATACGTGATACAGCTATATTTTGAGGATATATCCACTTACATAGCCCTTACATGCCCTTACATAGGCCTGAAAATAATGGTAGGTACCTCCAATTTTTATCGGTCCCTAAAATGGCCACTGAATATCTTAATTCCGATTATATTCCAGTTACCCTCTGGTTATTTAACATAGCCATGGAACATGGCCCATTTAAAGTATAGATGATAAAAATGGTGATTTACCCATTAAAGATGGTGGTTTTCCAAGGCCATGTTAAATAACCAGAGGATATATTCCACTGATTGTTGATGAATTGCTGATGATATCTCCATCAGTATAACTACAATCGTTGCTGTATAATTGTTGATTAATTGTTCATTACATCTCCATGTTCTTGCCATGATATTCCATTACTATTCCACAATTCTTGATTAATAACCATATCCATTAGGATGATAGTACCTAAAACTCTACCACTAGTGACTAGAATCCCACTGACTATACTTGTATTTCCATGATACTCCAATGATGTGCTATTGTCCGTATATATGGCGGTGTCTGAAAATAGGGTACCCCTAAATCCTCTGGTCAACTCTCAATTTTCCGTGATTTTCCCCATTCAATGACCAACTATCAGTTTCCTCCCTATTCAATGACCAACTATCAGTTTCCTTGATTTTCCCCATTCAATGACCATAAAAAATGTCCATTTTATGGCTATTCCATATCTTCCAAACAACCCCCCAACCATGCCCCGCGCGATTGCGTCGCCGGTAACAACGGCGCCTTTTGCGAGTCGATCCATTCCCCAAAGAGCCGCAAGGCTTGGTCCAGGCCACCCATCTGGAAGGCAGTGATACCTCGGTGGCGCGCCACTAGTGGCGATCTCCGGTGGTTGCTGTTAAATGGGGGTTTCCATAAATGGAGGTACCCAAAAATGGATGGTTTATAAGAGAAAACCTTCCTAAAATGGATGATTTAGGGGTACCCCCATTTTAGGAAATCCCCAAATGTTGGTTAAGATCAAAGTCAAAAAATCCGCGAGTTGCTGCGAGGATTTTTTCGATGTCAGATTTTTGAGTTGGGTATGGTTGTAGAAGCAGTTTGGAGTTTTGGAGATGTTCTTGGGATCTCGCTGGATTTCATGATGTTTAACGGGGATGCCGTGATGCTGAAGAAATGGGCCTGAAAATGATGATTCACTCTGCTGGATATCAAAAAAAAACGATATAAATATCTACAAGGTGGCCCCGTCTATATGATTAAGCACCTATAGCATCCTATAGCTATGTATGGGATTTATATGAAATTGTAATATGGTACTTAATGGGGATTTGAAAACCCCGCCAATGATGTTTGTGGGCTTGGTGGTTTTACCCCCATGAGTACTATAGCTATAAGATGCTTACTAAGCGAGTAGCAGGAAGCCCAATCGTAACATTGGAATTACCGGTAAGTTCACAAGCTTAGCTAAGTTGACGCACATCACTTGGCGAATCAACTATATGCGACTATAGTATTTTTTTTGGGTTAAAAAACAACTTAGGGGGGGATAATCCCCAACTACTATTGTGCCCCAATCCAACCTCACTGATCATCAACCATCATTTATCATCTATAGTATCCCAACTATATCTCCATATGGGGGTTTCCTAAAATGGTGGTACCCAAAAATGGATGGTTTATAATGGAAAATTCGATTAAAATGGATGATTTAGGGGTACCCCTATTGTAGGAAACCTCCATATTTTCATGGTCAAAACTCCTTCTGACCAATGAAATCAACCCTGCCAGGTGTAGATCGCAGCCACTGCGATTTTTTTTTCCAGCGTTCCGTCGGATCCACATCGTTCCAAAACGGGACTCAAGGTAGAGCACCTGGTTCTCTCGGTGCACGGCAGAAAACTTCGATGCAAAACTCATAGCCATAAATTGATGGGGATTTCATAGCCATCTGATAGATAATAGCAGAATAAAAAGCCCTTAGAATCCCATTCAATCCATTGAAACCCCACTAAATCACCAAAACAAATCACCATGAAATCCATAAATTGGAGTTAAACAACTACAATTACTGGGATCATAAACTGGATAAACTACAAACCATGGTCAATTTGCTGATCCACCAAACATGTTTTTTTGCTAGAGATGGTTATTTTCCATGTACCCTCTGGTAAACTAAGCTATTGAAAACGGGGATTTATACTGGATTTTCCCATTAAAAATGGTGATTTTCCATAGCTATGTTAGTTTACCGGAGGGTATAGCAAATCAAAAAAAAAGGATTGAGCAACTACCCAGCCGGTTGTGGAATCGTCATCCCATTTCGATGCAAATTTCGGAACCGTTTCATCGAAATAGAATCAACAACCACAAAAGAGAACAAATACCCTCTGGTAAACTCACATAACTATGGAAAATCACAATTTTTATAGCTCGGAAAATATGGAAAATCAACTATTTTCAATAGCTATGTTAAATCACCAGAGGGTAGAAAATAAAAACATCTGGAAGTAGAACCAAAAAACATATCCACCAGCCATTTATTAACCTTTAAAAATAATGACAAATCCCCTGCTGAATAATATTATTGAAAAAAAACTAAAAACTTTGAACTCACCGTTCAGTGACGAGCATTTGCTTGGATCAACAAATGCCTTCGGTACAGGAAGCTGCCCACAGCCAAAGCCATCAAACCAGCGATGAGGATGACCCAAAATGCCGTGCGGAGTCCGGAGTCCGATGTCTCCTTCTTCTTCAGGTTGGTCTTTGGGTTCCTTTGGCTCTTCCGGTTGATCCTTGGAGTCGGAATCCTTTCCTTTCTCTGGCTCCTGAGGTTGGTTTAAGGCAAGATCTCCGCAATGGTTGGTGAGTGAAACTGAAAGAGTGGCTTACTGTATGTGGTTAAAAATCTATCAGAAACCCCGCAAAACTCAAGACAGATCGAGTTCTGTGTGGTTATTTCATGGTTTCATCCAGATAAACACAATCCAAGTGTGGTCAGTTTCCTATTTCTTTGAACCTTTCAGAAGCACATATAGCTTTGAGGTTTCATCACTCAAAGAAATAAACAGGTTAGATAGAACTATAGAAACAATATGTGTTAGCTAGAAAGAAGTTTTCGCCACATGTTGATGCTTACCCTCTGGTGAACTAATATATTGAAAATGGCCATAGAAATAGTTGATTTTCCCATCAAAAATGGTGATTTTCCATAGTTTTTTGTATGTTTACCAGAGGGTAGATAGAAACCCTGTTTTTCCGAGGTTTCATCACTCAAAAAAGATCAAGATGTGGCGATCCAATCTTTTCGGAGAACTAAATCATCCCGTCACCAGTCGTTTTTGGCCAAGTGAGCGCGCCAAGTTGGTGAAGATAACTCCAAGTCCACGATGGTGTTAATGATGTGTGTAAACCCCCTTAGTTATTGGAGTTATCTTCATAATGGGTTTATATAAATAAACTATGGTGTTTGTACTCTTTATATTCTTGTAAACCAACATTCCAAGTGATGTTTATATATGTTTATAATGGGGTTTATAAACCAACTAATAATGGTACAACCATGGTATGACCAACTCCTGCAAGTTATAAATTGGATGACAGAACTCCTCTAGCTAGGGTCCACAAAAAATCATTACAAGTCAGATATAAGTGTTATAAGGACTACAACTGAAGTCTTGGTCCCCCTTTGAAATCCCCTATCATGATAAAGACTACCCATTATATTCCAACATTAGTGAATAACCAATTGGCTAACCAATTGTTCAGTAAAACCAATACAAGGTGGTGCCCCATAGTTAGCTAAGTTGGTTTATAACTCCAATACCTATATCGTTTATGGTAGATATATCGAACTAGTTACTATGGTTTATAAACCAACTTATAACTTATAACTAACATAGCTATTGAAAATGAACCATTTATAGATGATTTACCTATTCGAAATGGTGATTTTCCATAGTTTTTTGTATGTTTACCAGAGGGTAACCAATTGGCTAACCAATTCTTCAGTAAAACCAATAACAACCAATCAACAAAGGATTTTCCCATCGAAATCTCTCCAAAATTCCACCGGTTGGTCCGGGTCCACCGGTTGCTCCGGTGTATCTGGCACGATGGGATTGTCCACCGGCAGGACCAAGTCGACATATCTCGGACTCTGGTTGGGGATAGTATATTTGACCTCAGTTGCGTGTTCTTTTGCCAGAAAACATCTGGTTTCCATGGATTTGTATGTGTTCTTTTATGATGATATAATGGAATCTAATCGGATTCTATCGGATTTTATGATGTTAAGGAACTTCATCGAACTTTATGGTGATATAACCACCAACAACATGGATAGTTGTTGCAAGGTGGGTCCACTCATAGTTTTGTTTGTTGCTTCAAGAATCCTTTTAGTGCCATAGACCATGTTGTAACTGTAGTAAACTAACATAAATGTGGAAAGTCCACTATTTGCAGATTCTTTTCATAGGGAAACCCACGGGTTTCCACATCTAAACATTGTAAAACCAAATAACCTATCTTGGAACCCCCACATTGTATCACTATGTATCACATTGTATCACTAGTTTCCAAACTCCATCTTAAAAACGCTGGTGCTTGAGCCGACCTGAAAAATCTGCAACAACCATATTGCCCTCTGCTTATTTAACAGTTGGCTATGGAAACCATGGCCGATAGAAACAAATGATTTATGATGATTCACCCGTTGAAAATGATCATGTTCGATAGCTCCGTTACGTAGGCAGAGAGTATATATTACATTTGAAAACAAACATAGGAGTTTGTCTTAGATTTGGCACGCTAAAAAAACTTGAACGACGTAGCATAAAGTCCGCCCTGACAAAGGCGATATCTCGAACTGAACATACCTCTGGGACATACTCCAAGTCTCTTCCACACCCGAAATAAAAGTTGTTGTTTTCATAAACTCTGTTGAGGTGGAAAGGAGTATATTCTACGCGCCTGTTAAATCTTTCTTAAACCAGAAATTTGCGGTAAGTTCTAATATGTCGAGAAAACCCTATAAAACTCAAATCGATATATGCTTGACTGTTATTATTTTGTTTGTCTCTCAACAAAGAAACATCACATACCCATCCTATCTTTTGACATCTCCACTATGTTTTTATATAATATATATATATACATACATCCCAATTTATCGCACGGCATCCCCATTGTATCCAAATCAACAACAACAAAATACCAACCAAAGTTAAAGGTGGGCAAACCTGTGGTTTTCTGTAGAGTCTTCCTCAATATTTAATTGTCGGAGTTAGGTTCGCCAACTTAGCGATTCCGTTTCCAGGGTGGCCCCAACATGATATTCCAGGCAAAATCCCTATGATATTCCCAATAGTTTACCCCACTATATTCCCATGATCTTCGCCATACTTATTCCCATTATATTCCCATTAATATAGTATACAACTATAGCTGTTGGGGGGAAAAATCATTGCACCACTAAATTATTTTGAAAGTCAAACGTTACTTGTTTTTAAAGTCATAAGCTAGTATAGAGCGTAATTATAATTTATAGAACTTAGTCATTTCACACTATCTTATGCGTCGTATTTTCTTTCTATTCCCATGATATCATTATTCACTGGGTTCCCTTGCAAACAAAATTATAGGACCGGATAACCCCACATGTCAACTTCTTCCAATAGGTACCGCAGCAGATGAAAGAATTGCGTGTGAAAGAGTTGTGTGTGACAAAG
>BGPT01000396.1:290623-329923 GCA_003297045.1 Symbiodinium sp. clade C Y103
GTGTGAAAGAGTTGTGTGTGAGAGAGCTGTGAGTGGAAGAGTTGTGTGCAAGTAAGTTGTGTGTGAGTAAGTGTATGTGTGTGTGCAAGTTGTGTGTGAAAGAGTTGTGTGTGTGAAAGAGTTGTGTGTGACAAAGTGGTGTGTGAAAGAGATGTTTGTGAAAGAGTTGAGTGAGAGAGTTGTNTGTCGCCAAGTGCCACGCCTGCCACACAGAATGAGGCGGCGGCCCCGGCAACCAAGCGCGTCACCAGACTCAGCTGAGTGCCGTAAGTGCCACGCCTGCTAACAAAGTGAAGGTTGATGTCGCCAAGTGCCACGCCTGCCGCACAGAATGACGCGGCGGCCGCGCCAACCAAGCGCGTCACCAGACTCAGCTGAGTGCCAGAAGTGCCACACCTGCCACACAAAGTAAAGGTTGATGTCGCCAAGTGCCACGCCTTCACCAAGTGCTACGCCTGCCACACAGAATGACGCGGCGGCCGCGCCAACCAAGCGCGTCACCAGACTCAGCTGAGTGGCGTAAGTGCCACGCCTGCCACACAAAGTGAAGGTTGATGTCGCCAAGTGCCACGCCTGCCGCACAGAATGAGGCGGCGGCCGCGCCAACCAAGCGCGTCACCAAACTCAGCTGAGTGCCGTAAGTGCCACGCCTGCCACACAAAGTGAAGGTTGATGTCGCCAAGTGCCACGCCTGCCACACAATTCGAAGCTCCGTGTCACCAAGTGCCACGCCTGCCACACAGAATGACGCGGCGGCCGCGCCAACCAAGCGCGTCACCAGACTCAGCTGAGTGCCGTAAGTGNACGCCTGCCACACAAAACGAAGCTCCGTGTCACCAAGTGCCACGCCTGCCACACAGAATGAGGCGGCGGCCGCGCCAACCAAGCGCGTCACCAGACTCATTGTGTGTTGTCAAGTTGTGTGTGACTAAGTTGTGTGTGGGCAAGTTGTGTGTGAGTAAGTTGTGTGTTGTCAAGTTGTGTGTGAGTAAGTTGTGTGTTGTCAAGTTGTGTGTGTGAGTAAGTTGNTGTGTGTGAGTAAGTTGTGTGTTGTCAAGTTGTGTGTGAGTAAGTTGTGTGTTGTCAAGTTGTGTGTGTGAGTAAGTTGTGTGTGGGCAAGTTGTGTGTCAGTAAGTTGTGTGTTGTCAAGTTGTGTGTGTGAGTAAGTTGTGTGTGGGCAAGTTGTGTGTGAGTAAGTTGTGTGTGTTGTCAAGTTGTGTGTGTGTGAGTAAGTTGTGTGTGGGCAAGTTGTGTGTGATTAAGTTGTGTGTTGTCAAGTTGTGTGTGAGTAAGTTGTGTGTGGGCAAGTTGTGTGTGTGAGTAAGTTGTGTGTGGGCAAGTTGTGTGTGAGTAAGTTGTGTGTGGTCAAGTTGTGTGTGAGTAAGTTGTGTGTTGTCAAGTTGTGTGTNGTTGTGTGTGAGTAAGTTGTGTGTGGTCAAGTTGTGTGTGAGTAAGTTGTGTGTTGTCAAGTTGTGTGTGAGTAAGTTGTGTGTTGTCAAGTTGTGTGTCAGTAAGTTGTGTGCGGCGGCGGAGGCGGAGGAGGAGGCGGATGCGGAGGCGGACGGGCGACGGGCACACAACAAAAAACAACAACCCCACACAAAGATGTGGGGAAAAAACTTGGGTTCGCGCGCAATTTTTGAATACCCCTTGCACGCGTGAACCCAACCACAAATTAAAATTTGGACACTTGCTTAGTATTCCAATGATGTTCGCAATGCTATTCACAATGATATTCGCAACTCTTTTCCGCATTATATTCCCATGATCTCCGAATTGAACCAGTGACCTCCACTTTGATCTCGTTGCATTTGGGAAGCTGCGTTGCATCCACGATCATCTTCACCACCTCAAGGGGCTGTGGCACAATTTTTTTTGCCCAAGAAAAGGCTTTCTGAAGCAACAAAACTCACAATTTCTTAATGAATTCTCCGGGAAAAAGTGGAACTAAGTGAGAATTGAAACCCCAAACCGCCATTCTGGTGTAGCTGTGCAGGGACAGCTACTACAAGAAACAAATATATATCTATGTGTATATATGTACCAGGCCCTGACACACCGCCTCCCCCACCCCTCTTCATGCGATCCCGCCTTACCCCCATGTGTTCGTGGCTGTGGTGATGCGGGGTGGTAGTTATGTAAATGTGTAGTTAACAAAAATGCTGGGGGTTTTATAGTATTGGGAATTCTTTACAGCTTGTATATAGGCAGCTAGGTATGTAGGCATGCAAGGGTGATATATTAGGATAAATTAGGTATGTATTAGATTATATGTATACATATATGAATAAATAAATAAATAAATAAATAAATAAATATATATATATATATGTTGTATAGTCTATCTATGTAAGTACCATTACAAGTAGGAATGTAGGCACGCACTAGCAATATAATACATTGGTTGTATGTATGGATGCTATAGATTATTATAGGTTGGAGGAAATATGTAACAGTTTGTACAGTATTTGATAGGCATCTTATGTCGCAGCACAGCAAATATAACGAGGATAACAGGGCAAGATTAGATTAGGTGCGGGCATGGCAGGGGGAACGGGGGGGAGGGGGGGCCTGGGGGTCTGGAGGGCAGGAGGACGGGACCATATATATATATAGATATATACATATATATATATAGTTGATATTTAATGAGTATATAGCCAAATAATCAATTTACCAATGAGAATTTGCATTTTGCAACATGTTGTTTGTCTGTTTACCCATTCAACGGTACTTAGTATGTCTACGTATTACTGTTTCAGGTTTACCTCATGAGGCATCATGCTATTTTCACCCATGTTCACCCCGGGCTTAGGATAAATATAACTGTTCAGTTTCTATTCAAGTAGCAGGTGTTGGATAAATATGTATGTTTACATATACATATTGGGGGGTTCTAAAAGTGGGGGATCCCCAAGTCACCATGGGCTTCAATACTAAAATGATCTCCGATTTCTAGAAAACCTCCATGTATGTATATATATATATATACATATTTATAATGTTCCGAAACATGGATCCAGGTATACCCTGCGCAGCTGAACCCCCAAATCACATCAACACCTTGGAAGTGGATTTGATAGGGTTTAAAAACCAATAAACATAACAAAGGGGCACAAGCTTGTAGTGACTGGTTGACATCCCACTAATTAAAACCCTCACTATACCACCTCAAAATAATTGATTGCATTTGATTAAAAGAAACATGCCCCAATAATCCTTAATATCAGTGGTGAAAGCACCATGAAAATCCGATTGTTGGGATGTTCCGTGATTGCCCGAAACAGATCCCAAGTAGATCCCAAGAAACACATTGCTAGTAGATATAGGTATAATTGGATATGTAGATATATAGATATACAAACATCGATATATAATGTAAAGGTATTTAGATGCAGAGATATATAGATATCTAGATATATGTATATACGTATATGTATATATATGTATAGATGAAAGGAAATATATATATATATCTACATCAATATATAAATATATATATATATAGATATTTTGATATATATTATATATATTATATATATATATATATATTTTGATATATATGTGTATATAGATATATTAGTTATATATTTAGAAAAATACCAATAGATATTTAGATAAATACATAAATATATGTATATATATATATATGTATATACATTTTAGATATGGAGAAAAAAAGATATATATATATATATATAGATAATGAGATATAGAGGAATATATGTTTATATGGACATATAATATATATATATATATTTGCATAACCAGACATTGAAATATCTAGATATCTGGGTATATAGAAATCAAATACACAAACAAACATATATAGATACATGTAGATAAAGGAGGTTTCCTAGAAGGGGGTTGCCCCAAAATTCATCCAGAACTAGCAGTTTGAATATGGAAACTCATGGTGACGTGGGTGTTCTCCATTCTTGAAACCCGATATAGACATAAGTATGGGTTGTCTGAAAATATGGGTACCCAAAGAATCATCGTTTTCTCGTTTTTTTTCCCATTAAAGTCCATTAAAGTATATCAACATATATCAAACTTGGGATTTAGGAATGCACCCCATTTTCATGCACACCCATTTTCACACACATCTAGATATAGACATATATAGACATGCATAATTTAGATATATACATAGATAGAAACTTACAAAGTATATATAGATATAGAAAAATATATATGTGGAGGTTTCCTAAAGTGGGCGAATCCCCAAATCATCCTCCATTATCAATCATAAACTAACCATCCAGCTATTTGCGGATTTCCTATTGCAGGAAACTCACATGTTTTTTTTTCAGAGGCTTGACTTTTTCGCCCTGCCTCCTCATGCTTCTCCGGCACTTTAGAATCCTTTGGCAATTGCTCCACCTGGAGCTTCACTTTATCTGCGAAATTCATCAGAGACGTGCCGCAAATGGCCTGGATTCCAGGCTCCAGGCCATAGAAAACATGGGAATTTACCGGCACTTCATGGTGATTTAGAGGCGATTTAGAAAGATTGATAGGTGAATTATAAGAGATTTACTGCTGACTCAATGCTGATTCATGGGATTTTATAGAATTTTACCGGTGGTTCAATAGTGATTCATGGGATGTTAAAGAGATATTGGAAACTGAATAGTGGTTAATAGGATTTTATGGCATTTGATGGTGATTCAAAGGAATGCAATTAACAACAATGGGAATACCTGCTGGGTTTATGGGATTACAAACAAGAGGAAGTTGAAGCGCCGATCAAAGACGACTTTTAGGCGCCCTGCGAAAAAACCACCCATGCGACGACAAAAATTGCAAGTTTGAACCACGACTAAAAACGGACAAAATAGCACGTCTTAGCACATTCAGAGCTGCAGCTCTATTGTGAAGCTCGGAATGGAGCCGTTTCTATATTTTAATTTAGAGCTGCCAGCTCCATTTCCAGCTCCAAATAGAACCGCCGGTTCCATGTCCGGCTTCACAAAGAACTTTCATTTAGAGATCAGAGTCTGCGCATCTTGTTCCGGGGCCATGCGCAATAGGGCTGGACATGGACCTGGCGGCTTTATTTGGAGCTGGCGGCTTTATTTGAAGCTGGAAATGGAGTTCACGGTTCCATTTGGAACTTAAAAATAGAGCTGCAGCTTTAAACGAAAATAGAGACACTGCTCCATTTGGAGCTTCAAAATATACAGACACTGCTCCACAATGGTTGTGTACAAGATATCTTGGCAAGATCTCTATGAGAGATCTCTAGATCTCTGTGAGCGATCTCTGTACAAGATCTCTTGGCAAGTACCATAAATCCCAGTTATACTAGTTATAGCCTCACACAAGGTTAGCGAACTGGGCTGACAAATCCATCCGGAGCCGTAACCTCCTGTTTTTGAGGGGATGATTTGGGGGGGCTAACCGTGCCTTCTCAGGAGGTATCTGGATTGATAGGGAAAAATAGTTGCTTTAAATCATGAATCTAGATACATCACAACAAATCAGCAATTCTGAAAAGTTCGGCCATTTTGGGATAGTTGCCCCAATCCTATAAGATGTGTTTACAGTGACGTCACGACATGAGGTTCTTGCAATTCATCCAGATAATATCACGGATCTCATGGATCCACGTAAATCTCCAATTGACCAACATCTCTTCTTGGTTAGACCACCGTTCGTGTTGGTCCACCATGTTTTTCATAATAATTCAAACCATGGGGTCAGATTCTCAAAATACAGTTTGCATTATCAACATTCATCTACTCCAACAGGATCATGAAATAAAGCAAAATCTCGGGAGATCACGGAGCCAAGCTATTTTGAGCCACTTCAAATGCGTCGTTTCTACTTATTTTGAATGTAAACACTGAAAAAGAGTGCAAAGCTTAGTAGATGCTACAATATGCTCCAAAGATCTCCTGCACAAACATCTTAGATACCCTGCAATCTCAGATAGCAAAAGACGCAACAAGTAGATACCCTGGTTTGTGTATACAAGATTCTGTTCTACTATATGCAAAGGTGTGTTCATCCAGTTGGTTGCCCAGCGGCTTTGGAGATGGATGGCTGGAGATCATAGAAACCGAGGTCCTTCATGGAGGTTGTGAACTTCGACGGCAAGGACTTGAGGTTCAGGCTTGGCGCCGCCCACTGTGATGGCTCTTTGGGTTGGCTGGTCCACAGCAAATTGTGCACATTCTGACTGGAATCGGTGAGACTCAACCTTGGCTGATGGGCCAGAAAATCTAGATTTTTTTTAGGAATACAGATGAAAAGGATTCCCGACAGCTTCTCAGAAACACAGAAATCCAGTGAAAAAACAGGTTTATGAACTTGGGCATATCCCTGAAGCTGGGATGACATTTATTATGACCAAAAAGATTCTTTACTGGGATGGTTCATAGTTCATGGCAGCGAGTTTCCGAATGTCGTGAATTGTTTCCCATTCATCTACGATTTTGCCTGGTTACCCTCTGGCAATCAAAGATGGCAATGGAAAATCCACCATTTATCGGTGATTTTCCCATAAAAACCTCCATTTAGTTCGGGGATTTCCAAGCTGGCCACGTTTGATGACACTGGAGGGTAACTCCCCCAATGTTCATGTTTCTACCCCCTAGTAAACTAACGTAGCTATGGAATATCCGCCAGTGGCAAATCATTTCCGCGAGAAACCACAAATTTTCCATCCATGTTGGTTTACTTCAAGGCAAGCCCGATTTCTTTCTGGGTTTATCTGGACGCTTTACCATACTGAGTCTGCATTTTTCTGCAAAATCCATGCCTATCAAACACGTTCCCACTATGTTCACATAATGTTCCATGAAAAAACAAACCTTTTTGTTTGTATTGCTTAGATATCGCATTGTTGGTTCTATCTATCCAATCAGACTCCGCCTCAATGTCCGAAAACATATTCCCACTATTATGGTCGGCGTTATACCCCAATTGTCGCTATTGTGGACTGCTACAGTATATGTATAGCAACCCCGAAAAAGAAAGAAACCAAATTCACGACAGGATTTTACATTTGATTGTTTCTGGATTACTATATAATGTACCCTCCGGTAATCAAGCGGGGTCCATGGAAAATCCACCATTTGTAGATGATTTTCCCAGCTATAAAACTTCATTTATAGGGGGTTTCCAATACACTGTATATATAAATGTATACCTTTATAATATATCTGGGTAAATTATAATAATTCACTAATTTGAATTAAGGCCATTTGGGGATGATTCCCTATACTAACCATATATTCCAGTGAGGTCACAGTGAGATATATATATATATATATAAATACAAAACTGGTGGGATTCGAAAATCGACTATCCTGGCAACTTCCAATCAAAGAGTGCATCCACTGCTTGGGCGCAGCTTGCAGACGTCACCTCCGGGGCCAATGGAGGATTTTCACTGGGGCCCCCTAGATAGCTAAGTTGGTTTATAACTAGCCCAACTATGGTTTATGGTAGATATATCGAACTAGTTAATGGGGCTTATAAACCACCCAAATCAGCATACCCTCTGGTAAACTAACATAGCTATTGAAAATGGCCATTTATAGTGGAATTTCCCATTGAAAATGGTGATTTTCCATAGTTATGTTGGTTTATAACTAGCTCAACTATGGTTTATGGTAGATATATCGAACTAGTTCATGGGGCTTATAAACCACCCAAATCAGCATACCCTCTGGTAAACTAACATAGCTATTGAAAATGGGCCATTTATAGTGGATTTTCGCATTAAAAGTGGTGATTTTCCATAGTTATGTTAGTTTACCAGAGGGTATTTCTAATTGTTAAATGATGTTAAACGGCTGTAATGGATACACACATACACTTTTCACAATTGTATAACTATTGGGAGGATTATAAGTCGTATAACTATCGGAGGATTTTCTGCATGCAGACTATATTTGGATGGGATTTAGAAGCTGATAACATCTTGTAACTACAATGTGGGGCCTCCCAAATAGTTCAGGTGACAAAAATAACCCCATGAAAACTACACGTCTAATGTGAAATTGGAGTTGCACATGAACAACTGAGGGATTCCGTTTCCGGGGGCCCCAACAGTACATTCCAGGCTAAATCCTAACGATATTCCCAATAGTTGTATCCACATGATATTCCGTTTACGAAATCGCAAAGTTGGTGAATATAACTCCAATCAATAACTATGGCTTTTGATACCTATATATAACTATATAGTCACTATAGTCTTCATGGGCATGGGAATTATACAGCCCACGTTGTAGGTTCTGAGTTTTGACCCATCCCCGTCGTTCATAGGGAATATGGATACAACTATGACTCTGAATACAGCTCCCAGATATACCCTCCGGTGTCATCAAACGTGGATAGCTTGAAAATCCCCGCACTGAAATGCTGAGTCTTATGCGAAAATCATTGAACTAAATGCCGTATTTTTGGGCAAGTCACGTTGAATTACCGGAGGGTACCCTCCAGTAACTAACATAGCTATGGAAAACTGCCCATTTATAGATTACTTGTTCTTGTTCAACCGTTTATAAGATTAATTATTCATTTACAGATTATTTTCGATAAATCAACTATAAATTGCATTTTCCACCTAGCACTGCTAGTTTACCGGAACATGACATCACATAAAATCACATAGACTCACATAAGAATCGCAAACACATCATAGTTCATAGAAAATGACCCATTCATCCATTCGCATACACATGATTTCCCTCTTCAAAGGGTGAGTTACCCTCCGGTCAACCATGGCTAGCTGAAAAATCCAGCGTTTATAGTTGATTTTCCCAGCTATAAACCTTCATTGTTTCCCATTCATCTATGATTTTGCCTGGTTACCCTCTGGTAATCAAACATGGCTAGCTGGAAAATCCACCATTTATAGTTGATTTTCCCATAAAAACCTCCATTTAGTTCGGGGATTTCCAAGCTGGCCACGTTTGATGACACCAGGTGTCACTCGAACATCACCCGCACCACCTTTTGCAGATCCTGTGAAAACTTCACCGTTCCAATGGACACCGACTGGCTGCCACCCGTCAAGCGTTTCCTGAATCTCCCCAGGTCAGTTGGGAAGTTGGGATATGTCTAGTAACACCCTACATAGGGGGGGAGCGGACTGGGTAGATAAAGAGGTAACATGTCATAACATGTCCCATTTTCCGACATTTCCTACCCTTGTGGCTATCATTTTCATAGAGCAGCCATGTTTCTAAGGCCGGTTTTGGATGGCTTTGTTGGTCTGATTTTTTGGGGTGAAAACATCCAACTTTGATGCTCTAAAATGATCCACCATGTTCAGACACACCCAAATATCATGTTGTTGGTGAAGTATATCACATTCCCAGCAATATCCCTTAAAAGTGGGAAAAAACATGAAACATCAAAAGACCAGATCGTCATTGGTTATATATCCAATACATCCCCATGTTCGCTGGTTAACGGTTAAATATCCAAAAAATATCCCCAAGCAGTTCACCAGTTCACCTAATCAATTGGATTTGCTTAAGGCTCCCCAAAAAAAAAGACCATCTGGTTCTTCAACATAGCCATAGAAAATTCACCATGTATAGATGATGTTCGCATTTAAACCCCCATTTAGTTCGGGGATTTTCCATGGCTATGTTCGTCATCACCAGAGGGTATGTATCCCCTATGGATCCAGATCTCTGGGAAAGTAAATTAAATCACCGGACTCAAGAAACTCCTAACGAGTTCACGAATGCATTGATGATACCCCAAAACGACGTCTGACGTATTCATGGGGTAAAACAAAACCAACAAACCTAAAAAGTTCGGGGCTCCAACATTTTCCCATCTGGGGATGGGTTAAATCCATTTAAAACCCATAACCATGGGAACCCCAAGAACTAAATAATATTCCCCATAGATTCCCGATTTGTAGTGGAATTCCCAAAAACGACAAATAAAAAAGAAATCATCGACTCAGCAAATCTAGGGAACTCAGCAAATCTAGGGAATTCACTTGAATTCACTTCTTAACCTCATTTCAAACCAACAAACATCACCAACAAACATCACGTGCTCCCAAATCCCATGCAAATCCCATGAAAATCATGCCAGCTTCGTCGCGCTATCCAGGTGTTTGGCCGAAAAGTCCAGTTGCACATCGCTGCTTATGGCGAAATGATCTCTTGCAACTGGTTTTTTGGCGGAGTTTCCGATGGGGAAAGGCAGGAGAACACCTCGGCTGCGTCACCCGGGAATTTTAGATGTTGAAGTCGGGACGGAATATAGATGCACCATATATAACTATATAATCATATATATATATATGTATATAGATATGCATATATGCATATTCATGTGGTTTTCATTCTATATACACACTAGAATAGTAGCATATGTGTATATATATATATACACATAATATTTCTATAAAATATTTACATACACACATCGCTAAAAGCATGGAAAAAAAAAACAAAACAAAACATATGTCAAAGACTGCACCAGCCAGACACATGTGATGTTCGCCACTTGCCCTGGCTTTATCTCAACGCTTCCGCTTCCCGCGCTGACGGAGTCTCCAGCCGCAAAGTGTTGAGTGTATGTCAGCTTGCCACAGGAGTCACCTCCTCCAGGGAAAAGTCGAAGAAGTCAGGATAGATTGGATAGATCATCAGGATATTGCGATGATTACCCTCTGGTAAACTAACATAGCTATTGAAAATGGCCATAGAAATAGTTGATTTTCTCATTAAAAATGGTGATTTTCCATAGCTATGTTAGTTTACCAGAGGGTAAATGAGATATGTTTTGAAGAATAGGGATGGTTAGTCCCCTATAGGCGGATTCTAGGAGGCTTGCTCTCTGGCCACCCCAAGTGCAGAGAAAGGGGGAAATGCATCGAAATAAAGGGTACCTCCCCCAAAAAAGTGGATATCATATTGCCCTCTGGTAAACGAACATAATTAGCTTGGGAAAATGGCCCATTTATAGATGATTTATATCATAAATGGTATTAAATGGTGATTTTCCATAGTTCTGTTAGTTTACCAAAGGCTGTATTTTTCCTTAAGTTGGAGCATCCCTGTCCTTTGATGCTCACACTATCGGCTTCGGTCGGATTCATGTTCTGACAGTTCACCACGGTCTGAAAAGCATTTTGTGGCGCGCTAGGCTTGCCTCGTCAGTTAGTGGACCCCCCGCAAACAAAAGACATGAGACCGCTTCTATTGCGGAAAAATATGCAATCTTGAGGTTTTTCATTAACGACCCTCTGGTAATCGAACATGGAAATGGACAAATTCCCCGTTGATCCATGATTGTCCCAGTTTGAACCTCCAACAATAGCGGATTCCCCATGTCCATGTTTGATTACGAGAAGGTGACGTGGGTCAAAACCATAGGACACCACGTCCGCACCCTGATCGAACTCAACCCGCCCATTCAAAATCATAGAAATGAGACCAACATCAAGCCAAATCAAAATTTTGAGATTGTTTTCCAGAAAATCCATGGCCAAAAGCTGGGTGGATAACATCCAACAACTTACCACGAGTCGATTTGACCAGAACGTGATGTGGTTTGACAGTCAGTTGGCGTGTAAGAATCAGCGAAAAAGTATTACTTTTGTGTGGGAGTTGTCTAATGTGGGATTCACCCTGGGTGCCATAACCCAAACCTACAAAGTGGGGTCCGAAACGCAATCGCTAAGTTGGTGAAATATCTCAAGTTTCACGATTGGGTTGTGGTACTTACGACATCTTATGACTGTAGTATGGGAATTATAAACCCACAAACATAACTGCCCGAGATGGTGCCATCTGGAGAAGGTTTTCTCTACTGGATGGTGCCCCTGCTTCAGTGACCCACTGAGGTTTGTTTATGAACCTCGTTACCTAAAGAGTTTGAAGTACAAACCATAGTTTTTGGAGATATGTTCACCAAGTTGGTATTGTTTGGGGGTCCTACTTTATAGCATTTTATAGCTATAACCAAGTTTTATGTGTCTTTTTGAACATCCCACCGGGAGCACCACATTGTGTGGCTCTCTACTTAAAAGGGCTTGTGAGGTGGTGCTCGCTATGTTGTTTGTAACGCCTGTTACCCTCTGGTCATCAAACCTAGCTAGCTCGGATTCCGGAAGTCCCCGCACTCACTTGAGGTTTATAGCTGGGAAACTCATTTATCATTGGTGGATCTCAATTGTCAGGTTTGATGGAGGGTAGCTACAGTGATAACCAGCATAATTACTTTCTTCGAGTGATCCCCACCATGAGATTTTATTTGGCATATAGTGTGATACACATTTTGACATTCTTTCTGGCAAAACTTTCTGGCAGGGAAGAGGATGAGAGGACAACTCTGATGAAATCTAGAGACCGTTGTCCTCTCCTCCTCTTCCTCTTGGCATTCTATCTGACATTTTCTCTGACATACGCTCTGCCATTCTATCTGACATATGTTCTGACATTCTACCTGGCAGTATTTCTGGCATTCTTTCTGGCATTCTATCTGACATTCTTTCTGGCATTCTAGCTGGCATTCTTTCTGGCATAGATAGACTGTAAGAAAGACCGTAAGAAGCTGGCATTCTTTCTGGCATTCTATCTGACATTCTTTCTGGCATTCTTTCTGGCATTCTATCTGGCATTCTCTCTGGCATTCTTTCTGGCATTCCATCTGGCATTCTTTCTGGCATTCTATCTGACATTCTTTCTGGCATTCTATCTGACATTCTTTCTGGCATTCTATCTGGCATTCTATTTGGCATTCTATTNGGCATTCTATCTGGCATGTATTCTGACATTCTATCTGGCATATCTTCTGACATTCTATCTGGCATCTAGTCTGGCATTCTATCTGGCATGTATTCTGACGTTCTATCTGGCATTCTATCTGGCATATCTTCTGACATTTTATCTGGCATCCAGTCTGGCATTCTATCTGGCATATCTTCTGACATTCTTTCTGGCATTCTATCTGGCATATCTTTTGACATTCTTTCTGGCATTCTGCCTGGCGGTTGAGGTCCGGCAGTGCCCACTGGGATCTGGGGCTTGCGGTTGAGGTCCGGCAGTGCCCACTGGAATCTGGAGCTCGCCGGTGAGGCCCGGCGTTGCCCACTGGGATCTGGAGCTCGCGGTTGAGGTCCGGCAGTGCCCACTGCAATCTTGGACCTCGCTGTTCAGGTCCGGCAGTGCCCACTGGGATCTGGAGCTGGCAGATGAGGTCCGGCAGTGCCTGCTGCGATCTGGAGCTGGCGAGGAGGAGNTGGACCTCGCTGTTCAGGTCCGGCAGTGCCCACTGGGATCTGGAGCTGGCAGATGAGGTCCGGCAGTGCCTGCTGCGATCTGGAGCTGGCGAGGAGGAGGCGGGAGGAGGAGGCGGGAGTAAGCGGGATGTTGTCCACCCCCCCCCCGCGCAGCTGTGATAAAATCTAGTAACCCTCACCTGGCAGGTGGGGAAAAACTAGCTAACCTGCTGAACTCAACCAAGTTGGGGAAGTTTTGTTCCCCACCTTCTACTTGTCTGCTGATCCCCTGAATTGGAAGTGGGTTACTTCACCCCAATTACAATTGGACTTAAGCTTAGCCTACTGAATCAAGTGGGGTTATAAACCAACAAAAAATCACCACAAAAAACAATCACTGAATGACTGGACCGCAGCAGAAAAATAACAATTGAACTACACATACATAACTAGACCACAAAAAAAGTCATTGATCATGTCCCAGCAATTGGTTGCTCACCTTTTGCCATTCCATCCCCATATCCCACACAATTTTCATCGCGCCGTGTTTCTTAGTGAATTCCCCCATTCATAGCCATCTGATAGAAAAAGAAACTTTATAAAAAAAACCTGAGAATCCAATGAAATCCATTGAACCCCCACGAAATCACCAAAACAAATCACCATGAAATCCATAAACTGGAATTAAACAACTACATAACCTACAAACCATGGTCAATCTTCGGTAGTCCACACAAAACAAATCCTTTGCTAGTGATGGTTCTTTTCCATTTAGTTATGGCAAAAGACAAGAGGATTAAACCACCTATCCAAGCTTGGAGATGGAACTAGAGTGATGTCGCTTTACAGTTGTAAATTGGATTACTCCATATTACTCCTACAATCGTTTACAGTTGTAAATTGGATTACTCCTGCAATTAAGGTTGCTACATATGGAGGTTTCCTAAAATAGGGGAACCCCCAAATCATCCATTTTGATAGCATTTTCCATTATAAACCATCCATTTTTTGGTACCTCCATTTTAGGAAACCTCCATATCATGGTAAGCCAAATGGTTTTTTTTTTTTCCGGGCCCTGTACGAAACCTGCCACCGAAACCGGTGCGGTTCAGCTTCTGTCTTGGCAAGTCAGCTCTATGGCCATGGTGGAGACACTACAGCCGGTGTTCATGTTGCTTATCACCAGTTGCACGGCGCCTGAGAGGGAGGATCACGCCACTTAGCGTAACTGATTCATACCCATCTAAGCCAGTTACCATCTGGTTATGACTAACATAGCCACGGAAAATCCACTACTTATAGATGATCTTCCCAGCTATAAACCTCCATTTAGTTCGGGGATTTTCCATGACTATGTTAAATAACCAGAGGGTATATATGGGAAATAACACCACTTAGAGGACTTTCTAACTGACTAATTAGGGTTATTAGCATTTCTTAACCACTTCGCCAGTGGGACGATCCTCCAAGTAGTGATCTCCAAATCTCGGGATTGAACTATTTATTTAACATTGTCCAACATAAAACACTTAAAGGTGATCGATGATAATAACACTTGTGATAGTGGTTTTATGGTGATTATGGCATATCATGACTATAGTTAATGAATTGGGAACTGAACACTGAAAAAAAAAACTAATAAGAAGATTATGGTATCCATTGGTATTAACATAAGTATGGAAAACGGAACATGCTACCATTTGTTGAGCAGTGGCTGCTAAACCCATGTTGGTTGACGATTTGCTCAGGGACTATACAACTAAATCTTAAGTGGGGAATATCACACTCTATGAACAGGGAATGCTTACCATTACCCTTTGGTTATTTAACAGCTTGCTATGGAAGCCATGGTCCGTTTATAGATGGTTTACCCATTGAAAATGGTGATTTCCCCATAGCTCCGTTGAATGAACAAAGGGTACTATAGGATCAAATGGTTAAATATTGAACCACTAAAATGACAACATCCCACTGAACTGCTCCAACTTACCATCACTTTAATTTTCAGATATCTTCAGCTATACCCAGTAAGTTGAAGTACTTGTTGGATTGGTGGATGTGCATCCCACTTAGTAAGCGGTTTCTAATCCATATAACATTATATACATATACATATTATAACCCATATATGTAATCCCAGGTATCAGTGGACACATTTCATATATAATTCATAGATTTCAAACCAGCCGCGAAAATGGGGGGACCCTTTCAAATGACCTAGGGTCATAAGTGGGGGTTTCTCACCCATTTGTCAAGTGCGATGCACCCCCCAAATAGTGAAACCCAACTAAATCAGCACTGAATCAACACTAAATCAGGATGAAACTACCCATCCAAGCATGGGGATAAAGCTCGATTGGGGTGGTTTATCATTGGGTTTATCACGTTTATCATTATGTACATTTGTTCACTGGGGTCAACTAACCCACTTAAGGAATGTAAACCACCAAAGTTGTTAAAAACTAGTCTCAAGAATGGAAACAAAGAAAAAACGTCCTTGGTGAAAGGTGGGCACTTCCCGTTATAGTTAAATTGGTCTACAAACCCCGTTGATCGATTAGATCTACATGCCCCAAAACATGGTGAGTTATGGTGAGTTCGAGTTGTTTTTTTCCATCTACTCGAAGCCAGCTGACACCAGTTGTAAAATCTACGTACTAAGGACCGTACTGGAGGATGACCCACCACCAAATATATGGTTGGAAATTGTTGGAAATGTGGAACCCCCAGACATCATGCAGGAAAAGAATAAAAAAAAGTGTCTGAAAATAGGGACACCTATAAATTGGCCATGTCTGCGGAAGGGAAAATGATGGTAAACCAATGAATCTGGGGGTGCGGAATTCTACATATTGTCCCAACAGGACCAACCTGATGATGGCCAATCTTAGATTTTTTCCATTCCACTGCTTAGAGTTACCTCGCGCAGTCTCGCAAATTTGAATTAACGCCTCAAGCACCTTGGAAGTCAGGCAGGTACGACTTCAGTGCGAGGACTTCAGCTTTGTCCAGCATCAAAGAGACCCATACCATGTCCTCTGTAGTGGGGGTAATGGGCTCTTTGACGCCTTCGTGAGCAATGCGGTAACGCAACCCACGGAGAATAGCCACTACAAGGCTACGGCAAAGGGCACTTGGATACTCCTTTGCTTTCGCGGTGTGAAACTCACCAGTAGACTTGCGGCCTTTTAGGCCCTGCGCCGGCTTAGGGCGCCAAAGTTCGACACCATCATGCAAAGCTTGAGCGATCACACTCGGAGGCCCAAGCTGCAGCGCGCGCATGCAAGTTGGCTTGACTCCCGCTGCCCCGTAGGTCCACTGCTCGATGTAGTGGCGGTATGCATCTCGCAAGCGCATGCACCATCGCTGGTGGCAATCCAAGCGCCACACTGAGATCTTGTCTTCATCAGCGGGTTCCCAAGGATGTTCCATAAGGGCGCCCCCACCACTGCAAAGCACTCGAGTCTCTATTTGCAGAGAATTGAGAAGGAGCTCCGAACCAACATCACATTGGCGAAGTTCACGGCTACCACGCTCAGGTAGAAGCCAAGGTTGCTCCCTCGTACGTAGGATCCTCGGACCAAAACCAGACTCAAGCGCAATCCCACGAGCTGCACTAAAGGTTTCGCACGGTGGACCAGTGAGAACTGCTGCAAACAAACCCTGTCGCGCCATGCGCAGAATCTTCTGCAAGTTCGGCCCACTCGAAAGATCTCCATGAACACGATCAATGGCTGTGTCCACGGAAATGAGCTTGAGGTCATACTCAGGGAGAAGCTTAGCACCAATGTGTTGCAACCACCAGTGACAATCGCCAATTCGACGGCGCCCACTGTAGAGATGCAAGAGCCACAAAGCAGGTTTGCCATTGTCCAAGCAAACAGGCACACCCAGTGAAGACCGAATGGAAACCGGGGTTTCAAAAAGCTTAGACAAAACATGCATTTGAATGGCACAAGGATCAATCAACGGCTCTAATTCTAGGTGCAAACCATGATTTGCCCATTGTCCTCTGAAACCTGCCAAGGCTGGTGGGCATTGTCCATACGGCGCTGCCAAAGCAAGAGCCGTCCAGTCGCGGAAGTTTGCACAAAGTCACGAAGTTCACGATCAAGGCGTTGATAAAGATCAAGGGGAAGACCAGGAAATCGGGAGCAACGAAGACGATCCAAAATCCAAAGACAAAGGGCCCATTCACCGCAAACTCCCTGCATAGAATCAGCACCTGCACCTTCAGCAATGGACATCAACATATATGTGATGCGCCCAGGATCATCGAAATCAGCATCAAACCTTGAGAGCAAAACATTGTCAAAGTCCGCAAAGATCGCCTGCACAAAGTCATCCTCCAAAGCAGCTGGAAGGCCTTCATCGTGCCACATTTGTCGATGAATATCCAAAGCATCTGCAAGAGAGGTGATGGTCAATTCTGTCACTGTGGGAACATGAGCAACTGGAAGAGCAGGCTGGCGATGAAAACGAACACAGGTAGCCGACTCATCAATGTCTGGGACCCGGAAATGAGGACGGGATCTCCATGTCAGCTGCGCGTAGCATCCATGCTCGTAACGACGACTGTATCTGAGATGTTGCTGGAGTCGTTGCGTAGTCCAGAAACACCGATGACATGCTTCACAAGTCGTGGAATTCATCAAAGCACGCTCGTCAGAAATCATCTCATGCGCCAACCACTGGTGAACTTGCAGCTGATGAAAAGTAGCAAATCGTTTGGCACACATGCGACATTCATGAGCGGCGCCTGGGTCATCTGGAGCCACGACAAAAATAGGTTCAGCAGGAAGGTCAGGATCAGAAAGACCGAAGCAGGCACGCAGAGCTTGATGTCCACAAACCACGTGATGGAGAACTTGACCTTGATGTAGTGCACGATGAAAAAGACGCCGAACCAAGCGTGGACCATGGTCACGATGAGCACTGAGCCAGTCAAGAATTGTCTCCGGAGTGGCTTCAGCAGGATTCCAATCAATCAAAGTAGGGTCCATGACACGCAGCCATCGCAAAGCATGGCGAAGAGCAGGAAACCAAGAGCCGATTTGCGAATGTGTAGCTGTGATCACCTCGACAATCTCGCCAGGACAAGCAGTGATCAAATGGAAAGCGTAGAGCAAACGCATCTTGGCCAATCGCAAAGTCACACAGGGCATCTTCCATGCAAAAAGAAGTTGCTGGTCAGAAAGTTGATTCTCGGTCCAACAGCCATTGTTGACAATGGATCTAACCCATTTGACAAACTGCCCTTGAATCTGCTGCAATTGACGGTGGCTAAGAAGAGGCCAAGCACCAGCTCCGTAAAAGAGAACAGGAGCAATCAGTCCTTCAAGAAGCCGAAGACGAGCATCACATGAGATGTGCTTGTTGGAAAACACAGGACGTCGAACTTGATGGTGAGCTTGAACAGCTTTGGATAAGCGATGTCATAGTTCTGCGTCAATGGCAGCATTGGCCTGAAAAATGGTGCCAAGGTGTTCGTACTGTGGAACACATCGCAAGTATACTGGTTCCGTAGGACAAGGAATGTGTCCGTGATGTTCTCCACACCACTTGGTGCGACATTCAGTGGCACCAGGCCCTCGAAAGGTAATCACAGCTTCAGTCTTGGTGGGCTGGAGGTTCAAACTCAGGCCGTACGAACGGCAGATCTGAATGGCTTGTTCCAAGGCCCACGAAGCAGTGGGTGCCAGATCAATGGCATTCTCGGTCATAATTGGGATGGCCAAGTCATCGACCCATGCAACCATGGGAAAAGACAAGCTCAAGCGCTGCCGGGCAGCAACTAGAAGGGGATGAACGTCAAGGGCAGCTTGCAAATCTCGAATCAACCGAGTCATAAGCCCGTTGTAGGCGGCATCAGCCAACGGACTCCCAGGTCTGCTGCCTCGCTCAGTTTGTCGGATCAAGTCAGTGGAAGCCACAGTGAACCACGTGTGGGTATGAGCATCAGCCAACAGGCGCGCAGTTGCAAGGGGAACGTCCCCAAAAACAGACCCATCACAACGTTCACGTATAGCAGCAAGATCACAACCTTGTTCACAGAGAAGCGCTTGAAGACATGGATGTAGGGTGTCGCCCATTGAGAAAACTGCTTCACGCAACATAGCATGAAAGGCACTGCGAACATCCAAAAAGATGATGCAAGAAGAAACCTGATGTTGCTTGGCATGATGTGTGCAGGCTCGAAGGTAGTGCGTGGCAAAGACAGTACTCTGATGTGCAAAGCCACCCAATTGTAGTGGAGCTCGAGCACGAGACAAAGCCGGCATAAACTGGGAACGCAGGACTGCATGGGAAAGTTTGCCCATGACGTCAAGGAAGGCAATCCCCCTCATATGACGAATGTCATTGCTGCGCTTCTTCTTTCCAATTGTATGCACAAGACCCCCCTTGAACTGTACCGGCTCAGCGCCGGTCGTCCACATCTTCATGAAGAGCTTCGTAATCTCAGGTGAGATGTCCAAGGCATGACGTTTCAGAGTGCCAGGACGCAGTTCGTCAAGTCCCGGGGCTTTGGCAATCTTCAAACGAGCCAGGAGTGTCTCGACCAAAGTACGAGAAGGAAGATCACACAAAGGCACTGTCAATGGAGCTTCATGAAGAGCATGTCGTTGATGATGTACACAATGATCCAACAACTCAGGATAAGAAACCTCATGCCCGGCTTCCAGGTTGCTGTAGTGCTCGAGCTTGTCAGCAACAGTGGGTCCCAAACATCGCAAGTTCGATCTTTGTTTCTGCCTCCATCGAGGTAGAACTGGTTTCAAGGCTGCCCAGAGCCGACAGGCGCCACTAGAGGACGCCTGTCCAGCTTGAATGGCAAGGCCCTCATAGAAGTCTTTGTCATCCTGGCGCACAGCCGCGACCACACGAGGGGCGAGATCATGAAAAACATATAGATGCCAGGCCTCTTGTCGGTCACAAAATTGCAACCACGGCTGAAAAGTTGCTCGGCATGATTCTGAAGTGTTCCAACTGTGGAACAGTTGTCGCAAAAGTGCAAGTCGTCAATGCCGACGGATGGCCAAGAAACGTTGTCGATGATGTTTTTTGGCTCCAATCAGCTTCACCGTATCATCAGTCAAATGTTGCTTTCGAAGAACACGTTCTGGACGTTGAAACTGGCGAAGACGACATTGCAAGGTGGCCGCATGTGTGTGCACATCCAAATTCCATGTAGAAGAGGTACAAGGAAACGGCAAAGAAGTATCAACTTTCGCCGGAGGATGAGTGGCATGAAAAGGAATGGTGACTGTGGCTCGCACACAGGCATGATCTTCTTTCTGGATGGACAGATCAATATCTTCGGCTATCCAAGTGCAAACCTGGGAAGCATCAAGCTCCTGTGGAACCACAATGTAGTCAAGGCGAGCTTGAGCCCCAGAAGAATGTGTCCATGTGCGACCTTGACCAGTATGGCACTGAAGAAAAGTTTGAGGCGCATAAAGAGCATGATCGAGCATCCATCGATGGAAATATGCGCCCTTGACATTTTCTGGGTCTGCTTGAAAAGAATCAACCGCATCTGAGACGACTTCACCCAATCGGCTATTTGCGTCTGCCATCACCAAAAGGGTCCACGATCGATATCGGGAGGGGATCGCCGCAGTGGTCGCATTCCAGAAAGCCTGCAGAGCCAATTCGTCCTCTACGTCGGGTGCATGAAGCACCAAGAGCAGAAGCCGGAGACCGCCACAACTGAATCGCACAAGTAAACGTTGTGATCCTGCATGCAAAATGCGGAGATGGCCATGGTCAACGTGCAAAATGGTATCCTCGTATCGAATTTGACGACGGACCCAAAGTTGAATGCCACCAATGCCTCGTTGTGTTGCCGATGAAGAGAGAACGTGAAAATCATGAAGACGGGCATGACCCTCAAGTTTGCTTCTCGTCTCCTGGAGACCGATGAAGTGCAGGTCTTGGTCGGCAAATTGTCGAGCCAAACCTTCGGCTCGAGCACTGAAGAAAGCAGCACCAGAGGCTTGTCCTGGAAAAAGCGTCAAAACATTGGCGGATCCAAGTTGCAATGCCAAACGTTTCTCTTCACGAGGTCCCTGAGGCTGGACATCACGCCGTAGCATGGCCGGTTGCAAGGAAAGGTCAGGCACGCTTGTCAGAGGAGTCGCAATGTTGATCTTCCAATCCAAACCATCAAGAAGAGGAGCTTCTGGATGAAGAACCAATGATTGGTCAAGGAGCCAAAGCCACTGAATGGGATGGAGATCAGCTTGATCAAAAGTGCACTGTGCATGGTACATCGCCAAATCCATGATCGTGGGTCCATGTCTCAAAGCGTGAGCACAAAGCGTATCAGCTGCCTCATTCCACGGATCTCCTTGGTGACTACGCAAATGAGTCCAAGTGATGGGAACAGAGCATTGCGGTTCAATCCAATGCAACAGAGCACGCAAGAACACGAAAAGGTCTTGATTGGCTGTGCTTCCAAGCGTGCCCTGTGCAATGCCAGCCACACTCATGCAATCAAATGCAAACTCCACCCAAAAGGACTGATGAACTGAAAGAAGTTGTCGAAGCCAACGGAAGGCAAGCAGCAAGGCCGTGGCTTCAGCACGAGGTGCAGTAGGTGCACCAAGGCCTGGAGCTGTCACATAGCCACCCCAGTAGACACCAGATTGAGTGGTGACCAAGAGGACCACAGCAGCGGCAGCCTGGTCATGTCGTCGTTGAGCAGATCCATCAGTATAGAAAGTGAACCCAAGCGGTGTTTCGCCAGTCCACAAAGGAGTCAATTTCAAGGCTGCCGAAGTAGATGGATGCCAGTCAACTTGGTCAGTCTGTAAGACAATGGGCATGGCCTCCCATGACAAGAGCTGGTTGCGCAAGAAAATGACTTTCTGACACGCCACGTGGACCCAAACTGGCGCCGAAGGAGCCGCGATCAAAGGGTCCAGATGGAGAGTTCGTCTGGCAGTAGCTTGATACTGGAGAAGATGCATCTCTTCAGCTGGGGTGTCATCCTCCTCGTTCAAGAATGGTTGTGGGACATCACGTTGCAGGTAAAAGGACAGGGCAGATCCATGCATCACTGCAACGTCGTGATCATGAGTGATTTCTCGATCCCCATACCAAGAACGACACCAATTGCGATCCGGAGCTTGTTGGCAAACATGGTCTAAGTCAACCAGTTCCTGTAAAGCAGCATGTGTGCGATGAGAAGGTACAGCAAGACACATCAAGCGAGGATGCCAGGGATCATCAGCAGTATCTGCAATGGAGACCAATGTGGACCAAAGGTTGGGCTGAGCATTTTGTACGAGCACGATGTGAACCATAGCATCAGGATCACCTCCTTCAGGAGTAGGGTGAACAATGTGGCATGTCAAAGAACGAAATGGGTCGACCAAATCTTCCCATGCAAACACAATGGCAGCATACCATGACGTGAAGTCTGCTGACAAGTGCACAAGCCGACCCAAACCGCTGTGAGGACGCCGGACATGATCACTGTACCATGTGTCAATCAACAAATGAGGCGGATCCTGTGCATCAAGTTGCTGCTGGTGCATGAACAAAAGCTGGTGGAGCTCCTGAATGAAGGGAGGAAACGCATCAAGCATTTGTGTTGCACGATTGGTCTGAGCAGCATGTTGGCGTGCTTGTTGAACACGTTCGATGGGCTCATCTTCGATCTTGGCGCAAGGTGGTTCACAAGCAGAGGCAAAGGCTGTGCACAATGACGCCATTTCCGAGGTCAACATGTCAGAGGCTCGAGTTGGCAAGGGCACGGTTTGCCGCTGCAAAGACAGTTGCAATTGTACATGAGCATCATCATCCTGCGGCGCTGCAGAACTGAGAGCTCGCAGGCGTTGAGGATAAAGTTGGCGTTCAAATTCATCAACATCAGTCATGCCAACCTCATGTTCAGCAGAAACCAACGGGGTCCTGAGAATTCGAAGACGACCGTGTTGTCTGATGGTACTAACACATTGACGAGTCGATGTCAGAGCTGACGCTTGGGGCCAAGGTGGAATGGCGACCCGCAAATAGTCTCCATGTTCAAGAAAGAAGCTGCCAGTGGATCGCAATGAAACAGCCTCATGATTCACCCAAACCAAACATCGAGAACGAACTCGTTCGCAATATGTGGCCACACCCAAAAGCCGAAGCAGAGAGCGACGTTGAACTTGATGTGGAAGGGCAAGACACCTGCGTGATGTAGAGACATCAAGTGCGGGCCAATGCTCGTGGAACTCAATGTCGACAAGGATAAGTCGTCGGACTGAGCCCAGAGGTAAATCAACCACTGAATGAAGCAACAAAGCTTCAGTGTGAGCGGCCTTGAGATCTGCAGGGGCATGTTCCACATGGTGGCAATAGACAATGTCATCCTCAGCAACTCCAGTCATGTGAGAAACACGCGAATGAAAGATGCTAGCATGATCCCAAGGAAGATGTCCATGATATACCCGACGCTGAGTGCGATAAACATGGGCAAAGCGCCAGTCTCGTGCTTGAGCAGGTGGAAGACCGTCTCCTGAACTGGAAGACTCATCATCTGTGTCATGCTGATCTAGTTGTCGAACTGCATGAGGAAGGTCAAGAACAGGTTGATCAGGCGGATAGTTTTGACGATTCCAAGCAGCGAGATTGACTTCATCGGTGTCCTCATCTTCAAAGTGACGTCTGATGTCAACCACAATGCTTATGCCTTCAGGAATCTCCTCAAGTTCATCGGGGAGAAATTGCATAATACCAGAACGAGCCAACCACCGACAGCCTTCAACACGATGAGGGATTCGAAGTAAATCAATTGCCCTGGTTCCGCACATCCATGGCTGGGTTGATATGGCCTCCTGCATGAGCTGCGTACGGTGCTCCTGTATGAATCTTGCCGTAAAAATAGCTCCAATGCGATCTGGCTGAACTCCTTGCGTGAGGATAATGTGTGGTGCAAAAGGGGCATCATCAGCACGAGGAGGTTGCGGCGCCACATAGACCAAATGAAGGACCTCCCCATTGCGAATTGTGTCAGCCCATGCAGCCCTCAAATCCTGCAACCAAAGATGGTCCATTCGATCAAGAGTGACACGTCGTGGATATTGACACCGTGGAGCTGCGTCATGATGAAGATACCAAGTTTGTACTTGAAGAAGTCGTCCTTCACCAACATATTCTTCTTGTGCATGTTCTCGCCAATCACACTGAAGTTGCATCAACCAGCTACGATCCATGTCGTAGATGGCAGAATCTGTTGGGGGAAGAACAGAATTGATAATAGACGATGACATCGAGTTCAAAGTGCCTGCATCGCCATCGTCTTGATGATTGGGGATTTGCCGGCAATGAGCCTGAATCACATCTGTCCACGTGCTACCCACCGGGATCGACACGGCCTTTGCAGACAGCGGTTCCTCAGCGGGGGATCTAATTGCACGGAGTGACCAAGGCTTATCATGCCAAACTTGAAGAAAATCTTGAGTCAAAGTTGTGGTTGACAAAATGCCATCCTCATGCTCGTAGATCACGTCAATCATGTTGTCGAACTGAACGCGAGGTCGAGCTTTATAATGTACAAGAGGTGGAGGATCAAGGTGACCTTTGAACCCATTCAAAAGATCGGAACACGCATCAAAGCCGTAGACTTCGAGGCATTGATCAACTCCACGTTCAATCGCTTCCCAAGGCGACTGGAAATCATCTTCTTGTAGTATCGGATGCAGCCATTGACATGTGCAGAAGAGATTGGAAGTCTCGGGGACTTGGTGAGCCTCCTTTAGGTCTACACACCTCCCCGTCCAAAAGGCTGCAATGCACGTGCTCCAAATCCATTGGCGGCATCGTCGTCGACTTCCTCGATTCTGGGTTTTTTGGCAATGGATCCATCCAAGCTCTCGGTCTGGCGAGCCCTGATCTTTTCGAAGTGCTGCACCATGGACTTCAAGTCCTCCTGAATGCTTGGAGTGTTGTCGGCCATGAGCTCGTCGTCGTTGATGTCGGCTCTGTCCTCGGCTGGTCGATCCGTTGCATCGATCACCTCTTTGGAAGCCTCGACAAGCTGTTTGGCCGTCTTGTATTTGTCCATTGCTACCTGAATGGCAGCTTGATGTTCTGCATCTCTGGCTTCGAAATCTTCGGAGTGTTGATTCCAGCGCTTGAGAGCCTCGGCAATGAATTTTGCCCAGGAATTGTGCATAACCAGCCGAGCTTCGCGAGCTTTCTTGAGCTGTTCGCGAGCATGGGTCAGCCTCGAAGAAGCACTTTGAAGCTGCTTGGCCGGATCGACATGGGCGGTCTTCTGCGCATTCACTAAGGCTTTCTGAACATCTGGTGTCAACGGCTGCTCCATTTGCTGAACAGCAGCCATCAAATCCCTCAAATGAGCTTGTGCTTCCGCAGCTGCCGGATCGATGCCATCCGTAGGGTCCAGCGTTTCCTTCTCGGGCTCCCAAGCTGGCTCCGGTGGCGGTAGTCCTTTCTTGCCTTTGGCAGACTTGGATCTGGGCCTTGCTGGCGATTTCCTTGTATGTCGTTTTGGCGATTTGGTAGGAGCTTGACGTCCTTCCCACACATTGGCATTCCGTCCATGATATTGCTGTTGATTCCACGTGCCGGCATAAGTCCAAGCCTCTTGGCGTGGTTGGCGCCGAGGCGATTTGGGCCGGGGAGCTGAAACACAGTCTTGCCAATGAGTTCCACAGAAGCCACAATTGTTGAAGGTGGCTTTCACATCCTTCCGACACCATGTGCAAAACCAAGGTTGGTTGGCTGAAGCCATCTCCGCTCGAATTCTCCTGAGGAAAAGTCGATCTTGCGAATGATGCTTTTGCAGTGTCGTATGAACCCAACGCAGGCCAGCGTGTGACAAAGGCACAGCTCGAGTTCTGTGCAAGAACCAGGCTCGACGAGCCAAGGCACGCTGTCGCCGGAACTTTCTGCGAAGAGTGGATGTAGTCGCCGTTGACAATCTGGATCACCACCAGGTACACAAGGAAAAGCGAAACCAGGTCCGTGGCAGATCCCTCCGTGTCACGTCGACGCAACAAGTTCTGAAACAAGCGCCGAGACTGGGCCATCCGCCTTGCTTGGATCCTGTTGGCCTCGTTTGCGGCAGAAACATCTCGCACCTCCGCAAGCATGCGAGTCAAATGCGTGGCACGCGCTGCCACGATTGAGGCACCTGGGCGGTCGCCAAGCGAAACCCTTTCGTAGGCCATGTTGCGTTCCAACGCTGGAACAAACCAGGGAGGATACAATTGAAGACCGTTGGCTGGGTCTACATCTGCGTCTCCTGGGGCCTCGCTTGGGGTGCAATGTCCGAGGCGCTCCGCCATGCAAGGTTGGTGCCTGACCCAGGCGGTACCTGGTGTAGTTCAAGCCATACTCTGTCATATGTTCTGCCACAGACCGCCAAACAAATGCGTAATCTTGCATTTCCCACAGTGTTCTACCGATCATGCCAGATCCGCAATAAGTGCCCGGAACTGGAGCTGCAGGGCATGTTCCGGTTGGGTCCAACACCGTTCCGGTGTAGGTGCGTTCCCAGACTTCCGCAGGGGCAGTTCCCAGCGTCCACATGACCCAAGCGATGAGCACCAAAGAGGCGTGCGGGTAGTTAACAAAGGGATACGCAAACCCCGACCTGACCACCTGCCCAGCTCCCTTCAATGCTCGGGCAAAAGGCAAAACCACCAATGCCCACGCCCAGATCTCTCGCAGATACTCTCGCACCTTGCGACCCAAAGACACTTCTGCCGCCGTGGGAACCTCCGGTGCCATGCGTCCGGCCAAGCTTGGCAACGGCACCGTGGAAGTGGGTGGCACCGCCATGGCTGCTGCAGTCGTTGCTGCATCCGCAGCATTGTTGCCCGCCAACGTAGCAGGAGCAAAACCTGGGTTCAAGCGCCCCACGGCCAGTACGTTTCCTGCACCGTTGTCCCAATCCATTGCTAGCGTGCGCTTTGCGGCCTCGAGTCTGTCTTCAACTGATTTTCTCACAGCGTCCGGCGTAGCAGCAGGAACGGCTGTCATCAAGTTGGAAATTGCCAGATGCACGTCTGGGTAGTTTCTCTTCGTGGCAACCCACGCTTCGCTGCCCAACTCAGTAGCTATAGGTTTGCCACTGGTGGACCCAGGTTCGGCATAAAAGTACTCAAACATGGCGAGGACCCCAGACTCCACCATATCCTCTGCCGAAAATTTGGCATCTCTCTGGGATCGAAGCTCACGCGTGAGGAGCTTCGATTCCCAGAGGGCTTTGTACCGGGTGTGGTCTTCACGCGTCAAGTGCAAGGCCTGGGTTGCAGTGTGCAAGAAGCGCTTCAAAAAGGCGGCCTCAGGCGTGTCAGCCTCGAGAGCTGTGGAGATGGGGGAGAGTCTCTTTTCGATTGCTGACAAACATGCGTCTAAGGCAGCCAGGGTCAGCTCTTTGAAGGGGTAACGATTCGTTGCGAAATCGTTCACCTCGGCTCTGAAGTGTTCATCTGCCAGAGCGTAGTGACTGAGCCGAGTCAGAGACAGCGGTTCGATGAAATGGGGCCCGTCGTGCGCCGACGACGCCCGCATGGCCCCCAGAACCTGGCCAGAAATGTTCGGGTAGATGATGTTGATCAGCTTGAGCAGTGCTTCAAACTCGGGGCAGCCAGCGGCTGTCACCATGAGGTGACCAACTGTTCGTTTGGCGTGCGCAGCGTACAATACCCACGCATGGGGCCACAACGCAGAGAGCGCCTCCACGAGCGCCGATTCATTTGGGGTGATCGCCGCAGCCTGCCCCAATCCAATAACATCGTCTTTCCGGGCGAGCAACACCTCGCCGCGGCGAATGTTTGGAACAGCGACGAAGCCACGTTGGCTCCACGCTTCGTCGGAGAGCAAATCAGACTGATGTTGATCGGGCACGGTGGCTCCAAGCCAATCCGTGCTGGGCAGCCTCAGGCTGGCATGCGTCCTTACCGCAGGGGTCACGCAAGACACCCAGATAAAGACGTGGGCCATATCGCGCAAGAACTGGGGATCTCCCCGATCTGCTGCGGTGGCGACCCACGGAGGCGCTCGGCCAACGAACTGAGCGTCGCCTGTGCCAACGTTTCTTCGAATCACGAGTTCTGCAGCCAATCGGGCAAATCGGCGAACTTCGCTGTTCGTAGCACCAGCTCCGGAATTGCATTCAGTCCAAGGGGCGGGTGCACCGCCTCCATTGTCGGGAAGGCCATACGCACCCGCCATGAAAGGGATGATTACATCGACGTTGGACAGCAGCGCTTGCCACCCAAAGATGTCTGGGTACCCGGCAATCATAGCCTGTCCATCCTCGTAAGGAATGCCGTGGACGGCAAGGTCCATCCAAGCAAGCGTGCGAATCAAACCCTTTCTCAAACCTGCGTTCGCCGCGGCCTCCGCTCCGGGGAGTGCTCCGGCAGAGGACTTCTGTAACTCCGCGTCCAACTGCGGGACGTAGCAGCGACCGTGTTGAAACCCGCGGAACTGCCCAGTTAAATTCGGCCCCGATCCAGGCTCAGGCACAAATTTGCCTTTGCCTTTACCTTTGCCCTTTATCTGAGGAACTGGGTCTTGAACCGGTGCTGACCTCCAAAAGGCAGGAGGTGGTACCTCGACGACGTTGATTTCTGCTCCCGGCTTGATGAACGACTCAGGCACGGTGCTGTAGACGCCTGTGGGAGCTCCGTTTGCCACATTCTGGGTGGCGAGAAATGCAGCGACGGTCGTCTCGGTTGCACCGAGAGGGCGCACGTTGCCTGCCGCATCGGTGACATAATTCCCACTTGTCGACAGTCCAGCGGCTGAATAGGCGGCCATGAGCACGCTGGCGACAAGCGAGAACACGCTGAAGATCCTGACGGCAGCTAGTGGCTTGAGCCAAAATGGCTACGGAAACCAATCTTAGATGCAACAAAAAAAGACCTAAGCTGCTTTGTACATAGGGTATGCCCAATCAAAGTGGCAAAAAATAAAGCTGTACATTCAACTAGGAGCACCAGTGGTTTTCCACATACTTTCGATGCTAAATTGACGTTAAAAAACATGTTTTTTGGGTAAACCATGTGAAATCACCCTGTTTGCTATACAAAGTCGGCAAAATCTACCAAACCCAGCACTGTAAGAACCAGTTCTACAATACTTAATTGCCCGTGTATGTCCCATGGTCAAAACATGATCAGGATGTATGGTATACATCCCAGAGAGGCAACGACTATGGTGATTGGAATGTAAATCCATATCCAATACATCCCCAATATGGATATGCAATCCAATTTCATCCAAAAGTTGGCTATATTTCCCATGAGTTCATATGAATTCTCATGAATGTTCCGCAATCTTCCATAAGAAATCACCGTTTTTCCATGGTTTTTTCGTCCAAAAATGTGACCCTGGTACAGCAAACAGACGCCCAGGAGCTCATTGTATGGACCATCCCAAAGCCGACCTCATCCCAATTGTCCACGATGGCGCCGCCAGGCGTGGCCAGTGCCAGAAGTGCGCAGAGTGCGCTTCGCCGCGGGTGCGAAATCCACATGTTCGACCCAAATTTTGGGTGGTGTTCACCCAAAATGACCGAGAAAAACCTGGGGTTTGTCTGAAAATATGGGGTGCGAACTCTTCAGGAAATCCATGGAGTAACCAAGGATTTTTTCGGCTCGATGAGTTGATCGCTATTTGGAGGATCTATTTTCAGACAAACCCAACTGAAGTTTGTCAGAAGTTTTCACGTTGAGCGAGAATGGCTACTCAATTCATTCAATTTCGGATGTTTTGGCCGTCTGTACTTGGGGCCACTCCTTGCCAAGTATGGAGAATAACATAGCATAACCACTTCAGTTACCTGTGAGACAGGCAACCAAAACATAGTTTCTGGAACCAAGGTTTGATGTAGAGGACAAAATATGTCGGAACTGGGACAAAGGGTATTGGAAGTGGAAAAAAACCTTATAGAACTGTGAGAATAAGTGTGGAACTGTGATAAACCAGTTGTTTCTATTACCTTTCGGACAGGTTAGCAGGAAAAGCAGGGTATTGTTATTGATAGACTCGTGATTTATGAGTATATGGATTCTCAGATTGGTTCTAACTATCGCTTCTTCAAAGTGGACCCCCCCATCACACCTTTTTCCACGGTCGTTCTCAAGGAATTGCACCTGGGTGCTGCGGAGCTGGTTGGACACAACTCTTCTGGAACCATAGATCCCATTTCTATGCGAATAGAAACTTCAAGAAAACATCCACCTACCCTCCGGTGTCATCAAACATGGCTAGCTGGAATATTTTCGTACTAAATGGAGCTTTACTTCGCTGAGAAAATCAACTATAAGGATTGTCCATTGCCATGTTTGATTGCCAGATGGTAATATCAACCACCCCCACTCTATGGTCCCATACAAATATAAATTCCATGTCAAACATTAGACCATGGTTTTCTGGGGGTGTTTAATGTTAGGGGGAAGGGATCAATAGAACCAACAGCCACAAGATAGAACACATAGATAATTGATCAGGGGGAAATAGAACCAACAAATTCGCACTCACAGATCAGTGACGCGCATTTGCTTGGATCAACAAACGCCTTCGGTACAGGAAGGCCCCTGCAGAACCTGCAATCAATGCGAGGATGAGGATGACCCAAAATGCGGTGCCGAGTCCAGAGTCCGATGTCTCCTCCTTTTTGTCGGGTTGGTCCTTGGGCTCCTTTGGCTCCTTTGGCTCCTCCGGTTGATCTTTGGGATCTTGAGGTTGGCAAGATCCCCGCAATGGTTGGTGAGTGAAACTGAAAGAGTGGCCTACTGTGGTTTAAAATCCATCAGAAACACCCCAAAGCTCAGGACAAATCGAGTTTTGTGTGGTTATAATGAGTTGATACAGGTAAACGCATTCCAATTATGCTTAGTTTCCTATCCCTTTAAACCAAAGAAACACATATTTGTTTGATGCTTAGATAGAAACCATTAGAAACCCTTTTTTCATCTTTTTTCAAGCTTTCATCACTCAACAAAAATCAAACCGTGGCGATCAACTCCGTCCAGAGAAATACCATTCAGTTTTGGTTTGTCTTGGCCCCCCATTGAAATCTCCCTGTATAGATGACTTGAGCCATTCAAAGTACCCCTATCTCATCTCATTGTACTAATTCGTTGAAAACGGTTGCCCTGCTGTGGATTATCATAATCCTTAATAACTTACTGGTGCTTAGCAGGGAATGAGGGAATGATCTATAATAACCATCAATAATCATCCCATTCCCCCATTGCCTACTAAGCACCAGTAAGATAACTACAAATTAGCAGGTTCCTAAATGTCATCGCTCATGGCCTTGCCATCCAGGTTTCCTCATCTGGCACGATTGGACTGTCCACAGGCAGGATCAAGTCGAGAATGTATTTGTCACCCCCTCCGGGGATAGGGAGAACATATTTGACCTCAAGTGAGGCGGTTTTTCTCGGAACATGAATTCTGTTTTGGGGATTTCACAGCGACGTCTTTTTTGTGATGTAATGGGATTTTATGATGTAATGGGATTTGTTTTATGGAATTTGAATGGTTTTTGTTGATGATGATGATGATGATGATGATGATGATGATGATATCATGGAAGCCAATGGACTTAAACAGGATTCTAATGGATTTTATGCTGATATAGTGGTCATGGAATTGTAAGGAACTTAGTTGGACTTTACAGTGATATCACCACCAACAATAGGGATCCTTGCGGCAAGCTGGGTCCACCAGTCATGTTTGTTGCTGTAATGCCTTTATTACCATCAACGTCTGGTGGTTGAACAGAAAGGCGATATCTCAAATGAAAGGAACATACCTCTGGAAGATACCCCAAGTCCCTCCAACACCCCGAATGCGACATGTCAGATGGCATAAACTCTGTTTCATAAACTTTGTTGCGGTGGCAAGGAGTATGTTATACACGTCTGTTAGATTTTCCTTGGACCACACATTCGCGGCAAATTCCAATACTTGGAGAAACCCAATAAAGGCCAAATCGATAAATGTTTGATTGTTCTCGTCTTGTTTGTCTCCCAACAAAGAAACATCACATACCTAAGGTATCTCATGACGTCTCCACTATATATCCCAATTTATCGCATGGCATCCCCATCATATCTGAATCAACAAGAATATATCACCAACCAAAGTTGAAGGTGGGCAAACCTATGGTTCCCTGTAGAGTTTCCCTGACATGAATCCATTGTCCTCGACCATCGCCTTTATATCCCATTACATCGCCTGTATATCCCGCAACATCCCATGAGATCTCCAAACCAACAAACCAAGAATCACCAATCAAGATTTTGAGGGAAAATCCAACGGAACATTTCGACAGATTTGCCTACCGGGTTAGAGGTTGATTGTGAAACCACTTAGAGTTGAACCACCTTGGTGTTGGTTGACTGTTGCTTGAACTTTCAAATTCCGCAGTAACAATCTACCCAACAATCCTGTTGAACCAGACGCCGCCCACAGTCATGTTTGTTGGTCTAGTTTCACCCCATGAATACGGTAGAAACAATGGTTATTGAAGCTAGGTTCACCAACTTGGCGATTCCGTTTTAAGTGGGCCCAACATGATACTTCGCCAGGTTGAACACCTATAATATTCCCAATATTCCATTACTTTCCCCTGATGTTCGCAACACTTCTTCCCATTCTGGTCCCATGAAAATCCCCAGTATATTCCGATGACATTCCCATTGTCTCCAAATGGACTTTTCCGAGGGGGTTCCCCAAATCATGCCGAAGGTTTTCCCGAAAATTATCGCCACTGAATGGGAACAATGAGGATCCATGGCGACTTCAAAATCCGCCATGAAGAAACCCCAAATTGAAACCAGTGACCTCCACTTTGATCTCGTTGCATTTGGGAAGCTGCGTTGCATCCACAATCATCTTCACCACCTGGGCGGTGGGATTGTGGCAACTCTGGAAGTGGCCACAAAAGGCAAACTCTCTTGGCCCAAAAAAGGGCTTGTGAAGCAACAAAACTCGTAATTGCAGCCACTTAACCACAAGCAAACAACATTCTCATATCTAATTAGTATATAGCTAGTCAAACAATTTACCAATGAGAAATCGCATTTTGCAACATGTTCTTCTGTTTACCCACTGAACGGGACTTTCCATGTCGGTTCCAGGCTTACCTCAAACGGCATTGTTTGGTCTCGGGACACATGGGTGTTGCACCGAAAACTTGGGATAAAAATGTTTAGTTTCTGTTCAAGTTGCAGGTTTTCAATATATATATAATTATATATATATGTATTTGTAATAAAATATACATCTACATGTATGGATATTGGCATGGTTGCAGTATGCGTCAAAATCCTGACAACCTAGGTACCCTAAAATAGCTGGTCAATGGATGTGTATGCGTATGCCCCAAATACGGTATTAATAGGTTTTGACCCATAGCATAATAGATATACTATATATATATATGTACATGTATAAGATGTTCCGAAACACGGATCCAGGTATACCCTTCAGAACTAGATGTTTTGAAGACAGGGCTGCACCACCAAATCATACCCAAACACATCCTCGGAAGTGGATTCATAACATTCATATAGGGTGTTTAAACCAATAAACCTCAATAAACATAACTGGGGGCAACAAGCTTGTAGTGACTTGTTGACATCCCATTAATATATTCATTATACCACTGGTGGAAGCACCATGAGAGTTCTCATTATTGGGGATGTTCTGCGATTTTCCCGCACAAATCCCAAGTATACCCCAATAAACAAATATCAGCAGAAAGCGTGTATAGATATATGTACAATATATCTGGGTAAATTATAATAATTCACTAATTTGAATTAAGGCCATTTGGGGATGATTCCCTATACTAACCATATATTCCAGTGAGGTCACAGTGAATGTGTGTATAGATAGACAGATAATATATATATATATACTATGTAATACATAGGTATATGTGTACATGTATAATATATATATATATAATAATCTCTTGAAATAGAAGAGACTTGGGCCCTGCCTCCTCATGTTTCTCCGGCACTTTGTGATCCTTGGGCAATTCCTCCACCTGGAGCTTCACCTTATCTGCGAAATCCCTCACCGATGTGTCGCATTTCGCCTTCGAAATGGGACCCAGGCGGTAGAAACCATGGGACTTGACCCGGATTTCATAGTAGTTGAATAGTATTTGGTGGGATATGATGGTGATTCATAGGAAATTCACTAATAAAGATGGAGAGAACTGGGTTTCCAGGACTAACCATTGGAATATTAGGTGATTTCACAGAGAACCATGGGAACAGCTGATTTATGAGAGCTAAGTTGGCATAACTCCAATAAGTATGGTTTATGCATACTTGTAGCTATAATAGTCATGAGGTGTATAAACCAACAAACATAACTGGGAGCCCACATTATGGATAGCTAAGTTGATTTACTGGCTTCACTAGGCTTAATGGTACTGTAAAAAAAATCTGGTTGATGGTTTGAACCTAATCCCAGACATATTGGTAATCTCAACCAATCATCATCTCAAGCGTGGTTTAAAAACAAAAGCTATGCTAAATTGAAACCACTATCAGAGGATAAAATTGAATTGACCAACTTTGGGGGATTGACATGTATTTCGCAGTATATGATCTAGTGGTATTTCATTTAGTATTTCTTTAAATGTGTTGACCATGGCACACAAGTTTCATTAGTTGATTTCGAACAACTAACATGTGTAAAACATCTGAGTTTGCTTGAAAATCGGCTACGCCCACTCCCAACGGATCAAAAAAACTGTTATAATATGTATCATAATCAGTTTTCTCATCAAACTACAGCATTTCCGAAAATTCAAACATACAAAATTGGGTACATCCAATTCTTTGGCAAGATCAGTTTCCACATCAGCTCCAGCTGCAGCTCCATAGTCACCATAGTTCTACACCGACAGACGCTTCTCGTTAGCCAGGCACCACTTCGCAATCTCTTTGTTAAACCAAACCCTCTGGAGCCGTAGCGTTTTTGTTTTTTGAGGGGATGATTTTTTCGGGGGTCGCAAACTCCTGTGCCGTCCCGCGGAGGAGGTATTTAAGGATGGAAAAAAAACGAATGTTCGGGAATCATGAGTCTAGATACATCGCAAGGATTCACTTATCTGAAGAGTTCCGCCAATTTGAAATACTTACCGCAATTCTAACCAATATTCACAGTGATGTCACGACGTGAAGTCATTATTTTTCATCTATATAGAATTATATCATGGATCCATGTATATTCCCAATTCAAAAACATTTCCTGTTGCTTAAACAAACATTGTTGTTGGTCCACCATGTTTTTCATGATACTTCAAAAACATGGGGTTCGGATGCTCAGAACACAGGTTGCATGGATGATGCCGATCCAAACGTGCCGTTTCTCGAATTTTCAGTATTAAAAAAAAGAAAATATATCGCAAATTATGATAACTCACTAACCTGAACAGTTCGGTTTTTTTTAAAGGATAGTTACCCTATAAAAACAATGATTCCACTAAGGTCACGAAGTGAGGTCACTATAATCTAGCCAGAAAAGATTGCCAATCTTAGATACCCTGCAAAAAAAACAGATGTTTAAGTAGCTGGCTTGGTATACATCCCCATTTTCTTGTAAAATACCGAGCTCTTGGGCCCGCCACGCGCCTTAATGATTGATGGCTTGAAATCATAGAAGCCTAAATCCCTCCAAGAACTGGTTTCGCGAGAGGGCAAGGACTTGAGGTTGATCACTGGCGCCGCTTGCCCTGATGCTTCTCTTTGTTGGCTGCTCCACAGCAAATTGTGCACATTGTGACTGGAACTTGTGAGACTCAACCTTGGATTTGCAGCTTTAGAAAAATCTATCCTCTGGTTATTTAACATAGCCATGGAAAATGACCCAATTATAGATGATAAAAATGGTGATTTTCCTATTATATAAAGATGGTGATTTTCCATGGCTATGTTAAATAACCAGAGGGTAGAAATCAGAGAATGCATAAGAAAATTATTGGCAACAGATTCTTCCCACATGCAGATGGTGGTTCATAATATAGTATAATATAATTACTGTAATTGTTCTGGATGAGGTAAACTCAATGCCAGAAACCCAACACCCAAAAAACAGGTTTATGAACTTGGGCACATCTCTAGAGCTGGGATATATAACGTTTACTATGACCCCCAAATGATTCTTTACTGGGAAGGGTTTATGGCAGCGGGTTCATCCTCCAAAATCACTGTACCCCAGTAAAGTAACGTAGCTATGGAATATCCACCAGTGGTAGATCATTTCCTGAAAAACCACAGATTTAGTTCCAAGGTAAACCTGATTTCTGGGTTGATCTGGATGATTTACCTCCAGATTGTTCGACAAAATCCATTCATACCAAACACGGCCCACTAGTTTCTCACAATTTTCCATGGAAAAAAATATCAGGCTTGTTTGTACTGCTGAAATATCCTAATGTTGGTTTTGTGGATATCTGCATTAATGTCCCAAACAATATTCCCACTATGGTTGGCTTCATACCCCAACTATCGCTAGTATGGACTGCTATATTGATAGTAATCCCCCCAAAAAGATTAAACAGTAATTTACAGCAGGATTTTACATTTGATTGTTTCTAGGATTACTATATGCATTCTAGGTAAATTATGGCAATTCACTTACCTGAAATAGGCTCACATCTTCTGCTATATTGGGATAATTCCCCAAACTAACCATCATGACAGTGAGGTCACAGTGAGGTCACTAGAATTTGCCCAGGTATATATACTTAGTATATAAGATATACCATCCGGTTATTTAACATAGCCATGGAAAACCACCATCTTTACTAGGAAAATCACGATTTTTATCATCTATAAATGGGCTATTTTCCATGGCTATGTTAAATAACCACCGGGTAAGATATAAATCTATATTAAAACCTCCACCATATAAATGGAGAATCCCCTATAAATGGAGGTTTTAATGGGAAAATCATCCAAAATTAGCCATTTCCCATGGCTACGTCAAATAACCAGAGGATATGATATTCAGAACTGCTGGGTTTGTCCGCAAATCATCCACTATCCTGGCCACTTCCAATCGAAGAGTGCATCCACTGCTTGGCCGCAGCTTGGACGTGTCACCTGTGAGGCTGTTGGAAGATCTTCCATGGGCAATGGATCTATAGAACCAGACCTATAGTTTGATGGGGGTTAAAAACCTTAGAACACCTCATACCTTCTGGGAATCAAACGTGGCAATTGGAAATCCCCGAACTACATGGAGGTGTTTACTCGGAAAATCATAAATGGTGGATTTTCCATTGCCACGTTTGATGATCGGGTGACTAGAATTGTGGAGCCTTCCAGATGGTTAAGTTGACAGCAATAATCCCATGAATGCAGTGATTCAGGGACCATTATAAACCAATGGTTGTTAGAGTCAGCTTCACCATCTGAGCGATTCCGAGCCCAAGCGATCGTCCTGCTCGATGCGGATGGCTGTTCACATAATAACAGCTAGGATATCCATCGCTCCATCATACAATGTGCGGCCCCAAATTACAAAAATCGATAAAAATCGCTAACTTGGTGAACATAACTCCAACAACCATTGGGTTACTGTATATAATGGTACTTTATCACTCGCTAATGCCGAGTTTTATGGGAAAATCTTTGAACTAAATGAAGTATTTCTCAGCAAGCCACGTTTGATTACTGGAGAGTACCCTGCAGTAAACTAACATAACAATGGAAGCCATGGCTCAATTATAGATCATTTGATTATGTATGGATCATTTTTAATAGATCAATCACCTATAAATGACATTTGTTCCTGCTAGCAGCCATGTTAGTTTACCAGTTTACCAAAATGCAACATCACATCAAATCAAGTAGAATAACATAAAGAAACACAATAAGTTCATAGAACATGGTCCACTTCTATTGATGATTTACTATTTTTTCAAGTGTGATTGTCCAGCTTGCCACGAAAGAAACACCGGTAACTCGAACATCACCCGCCTCTTCATCCGCCAAGAACTTCACCGTTCCAATGGAAATCTTCTGGCCGCCACCCGTCCCAGCAGTCCTGGCGCCACAACGTGGAGTTCTCGCTAAAACAATGCCATAAACCACCAATGACTGGGAATGGCATATACAACCTATTTACTAGTGTATGGTGAGTCATTGGGGATGTTTTTGGTTGTTTTACCAACATTATAGCTTTAAGACATGGTGATATATATTGGGTTTTACCATCTACAGGGGATAATGAACCAATTGGTATGTGCTTGTAGCAAAAAAAACATCTGGTTGGTGCTGGAGCCACTTAAACAATCTCCCCAAGTCAGTTGGGATCATTCCATTGCTATGGCAGTTTTCCTGGTTTTGTCTCATTTGTTTGAGTGACAAGCTCCAAATTTCATGCTTGAAATGATCCGCCATTTTCAGACACAGCCACATATCGTTGGTGAAGTATATCAAGTAAAACCCGCACGAGGCGGGTGGCGGAAGTTTCCAAGAAAAGAGAAGCTTAAGACTATAGGATCGAAACACAAGTTTTGCCTATAGGAGCTGGCGNGCAACTCTGCGCCGCGCATTCGACATCATCTTGCCTTCAGCCTTGCCATCTCCTCTCGACTTTTTTGAAACGATTCTCACCCCACCTTTTCTCAACTTGGCTTGCTGCTTTCAATCTCGTCTTGCAGCCATTCTGGGACATGGGTCCTTCAATAGTATTCCGCACGCAACCGTCGCTCCCAGGAACCTTGACGCAGCCATTACAATGCGATTCGCAAACACTGACTTGCGAAACACAATATACTACGCNCAATAGTATTCCGCACGCAACCGTCGCTCCCAGGAACCTTGACGCAGCCATTACAATGCGATTCGCAAACACTGACTTGCGAAACACAATATACTACGCACATCGCTGCCAGAAATTGCAGCTCCAAAACCGGATCTCGACGCCAAAGCCAAAAAAAGTACGATTTTGAAGACTTTTTAATAAATGTTTTAATAGGAAAATCACCAGCCCCAAAATGGAGAAATCTGCTGCCAATTCCCCTTCGCAGCTTGGATGCAGCCATTCCAATACGATTTGCGAGGTCT
>BGPT01000397.1:5047-32097 GCA_003297045.1 Symbiodinium sp. clade C Y103
ACACTTGCGACAGCCATTGAGAAATCGTCTTACTTGCTCAATTTCCATTGAGCTACAGTAGGTATTTATTCTGATTCTTTGCATCAAACATACTTACCTCGACGTCGATGGGCTTCAACAGACCGTCGACAGCGTGGAGTGATTAGTGGGCGATAGTGTTTAAAGCTGGTTTTGGGTTAATTTTGTTATCGTTTTTGTTATCGTTTTGTTATCGTTTTGTGTCACGTACATTCCGTGGTCCGTGGGACATACTTNTCGTTTTTGTTATCGTTTTGTTATCGTTTTGTGTCACGTACATTCCGTGGTCCGTGGGACATACTTGATCTGTTCGTCATACAAATGCTAGAGGCGCATTAGCAGCTGCATTCCAACTCGGATATCGCTAGAGTCACCATGCAGTACCAGTAGCATGATGTTAATATATGTATTGACATACATATATATATATATATAATGTATTCTATTATACTTCTTGTTATCGTTTTTTCTTCCTTATCGTTTTACAGTGAATGGGCTGCGTCCAGTAAAAATGGGGACCTCCTTAGCTAAATCTAATTGACGGGGGTTTCTTTATTTCCTCNTTTTTTCTTCCTTATCGTTTTACAGTGAATGGGCTGCGTCCAGTAAAAATGGGGACCTCCTTAGCTAAATCTAATTGACGGGGGTTTCTTTATTTCCTCATTTGACATAGAGCTCAGTGGTCCATGCCTTCACTGTATCATCTTCAACGCGTTTCATCAAATTTCTCAGTCAGTGGTTGTCGCTGACCTGTCTGCTTTTGATTCCGAAAATGTCTGCGCTAAACATGCTCAGCTTTAGACACCTTTGGCTCTCATCAAATTTGCGCCGAGCGTCTGCAGCCGTTGGGCTTTTGTTCAAAGCCTTGGCCGCGTACAGCACGGTGCCCGTCTCCTCACAGCGCGTCTGCAAAACCTTCTTCCGAACCCGCAAAAAAAGAAAAAAAAGACACACGCGCGCACATGTACATATTACGCTTACAGAGATATCAATATCATATACACACACATATATATAGTATATATATATGTATAAGCCTTGCTCTTCCTGTGTATCCGCCCGTGAAAAAAACAAACTCTCTCCCAGCTTGTTTAAATCTTTCGACTGTCCAAGCGCCACCGGCCCCTCCCCTTCACCGACTTGTCCCGGCAGCTGGGCGGATGAAGAAAAATGGCCACGCGCCCTGCCCTATTTGCCTTACCATGAAAAGGTTCCAATTTCCCCGCAGGAGTCCTTCACCGTGGCCAGCTGCAGGGCCGCGGGTTTGTCGGCGTCGCCGAGGCGACGAAGCAAACCAGGCTTCACAGCCTCAAACAATTTCCGACCGGTCATGATCCGGATCCGCAGCAGGGTCACTACCAAATGCAACATGAACCCTCAGCCTGTCCGTGACAAGAATCCCCCAACCCTCTTGCAGATTGACGGGCTCCAGTAACAAGAATCTTTACAAAAGCAACTAGATTGACACCCTTTAGGCTGCCTAAGCCCTGCCAAAGTGTATTACATGAACATTGGATCCCAAATGCCTTAGTGTGCCAAGGGATCATCCACATTTGCCCCAGCTCGCGGACAAGACGTGAATTGTTCGGCTCCGGGACAGGACGGCACACCCGCATGTGCTCCTTCGCCGGGATAGTGCAAATTCTGCTTTTCTACAACGTTGGCAAAACGTATAGCGACGGACCGAAACTTAGAACCTATTTGGAAAAACGCATGCCCCGGACAAGTCCCCGTTTCACCTGTGAAAATCTACTGAAATGTCTTTGAAATTTGATGTGTTTTTAGTGTTTTGCGAAACAGTTCACCGCAATTACAACTTACAACCCCTGACCAAAACGGTCCTCGGAAAGCCAAAAATGAGTATATACCCTCTCACATTTTTAGATCCAAAAAAATTCCCGTAGAACTAACTGAGTTATATGATGTGTTGTTTGGTGGATTGAACGGAGATCCATGCGCATATATATATATATATAGATAGATAAATAGATTCTGCGGCAAACCGAATTAGAAAAGCACGTCTAAAATCACCATGACTGGGTTGTATACGTAACAGTGGTTACATGAAGATTTCATAAGGTAAACTAGGGAAAGGAATTCTAAGGCACCACCGAAACTAATGTTTCCCTTTAGAAGGGTTTGAACATATGTCTGTATATGCATATTTTTTTAAAGTTGCCCGCCCTGTCCTCCAGGTGCGGTTGCACCAGGGGCGCGTCGCCCCGAACCCTTTGTGCCGGCGGCGGCGCCGGAGGCCTGTAAGGAGCAACCTCCTCAAAGCGGCCGCGCGAAATGCTTGACGCATTTTGGGTTCATCCGGAACACTTGAAATCGTAATTTTACCTCAGCTTTTGAAGGTCGAACCTCGTTTCGTGCGGCAAGGGTTGCTCCAGCACAGTTGAAATTGCAATTTTACCTCAATTTTTGACGATCAAACCTCGTTTCGTGCGAAAGGGCTGACGTTTCGTGACGGCTCGTCGGCACTGCCCGCGGCCTAAAGAGAGAAAGAAGAAGAAGGAGAGAGTGAAAGGGGAGAGAAAGAGAGAGAGAGAGAGGAGAGAGAGAGAGAGAGAGAGAAAGGGAGAGAGGGACAGAGAGAGAGAGAGAGAAAGAGAATGTGAAGATGTGAAGATGTGAAGATGTGAAGATGTGAAGATGTGAAGATGTGAAGATGTGAAGATGTGAGGATGTGAAGATGTCAAGATGTGAAGATGTGAGGATGTGAAGATGTGAAAATGTGAAGATGTGAAGATGTGAGGATGTGAAGATGTGAAGATGTCAAGATATGCAGATCCAACTATTAGAAGAACCCTTCGCTCAGACGCTCTCGGGAAAAAACATCTTCAACAAATCCAAAATATGACAAAAATATGTAGATTCTGATGAAGCCACGATCTAAAGTCATCCAAAAAGATGATTCATTGTTAGTGTATTGGGTAGCCAAAAAAAGACAGCCGAGCACTTCTTACGCTTCTTATGGCTCAAAGGCATGGTACTAGATGTTCATCTCTCCCGAAACAATTTCTCACATCTGGATAAATTACAATAATTCACCCACCTGAAAGCCTGAAAAGCTATCAGTTAGTCTATTTTGGTGCAATTCCCATCATTCACATTGACCTGTTCTTTATAAATGGCATCTGGTTTTGCTTTTTTGTGGCAAATCTACCCATTTTTGGTGCTGAATTGAGACATTAAGGCAAGGCCCAAGACCATGAAAAAGCCACCTCGGCAGGGAGGTCGATGAGAGAATCACCTCAGCGACGGAGAAAAATCGGGGTCAAGGTTCAGCAAAAAATCACGAATTCATGTAGAGTCACCCAAATGATCAACCGTTCCCAAAATCACCATCGACGTTGCATAAACCATCCGTCAATGATAGGTTTCTGGTATTTTCTGGCAATGGGTTCACCAGAAACATTTCGTCCCAGGCAGCCCGGGCTTGTTTCAATTCCCTCGAGGCCCTGCCGGAGTCACGAATCATGACACGCGCTAAAAGCTGCAGCTGTGAAAAATGAAGATGACGAGCTCAGTTTAGCATGTCAAAAACAATGATGAAAATATGGGTGTGTTTGAAAATGGAGCATATCACCCAATAGTGTCACTTGATAGGGAAAAAGAATTCACCAGTGGAATTTAGGGTACCCCTGTTTTTCAGACAAAGCCATATAGTCACATACAGTCATATAGTCACATTAGTCGCTAGATTCTGCCGTGGCAGTCATTACCCCCATGACACTGTGTTGATCTCAAATCAATTAAATCAATTGTAAGAAGTCGTTGTTTCGAATCTGAAGCTGTCTTTTCGCAGAACAGGATCACGGTTCTCACGAAAACACACCATGCACTGACATGCAAGAAGCTAGACATGGTTTTGTCCACAAAAAAAACAGTGCATGGTTACAAGTTAAATGTGCCAAATTCTACAGGGAAGATATCTGAAACTGATGATAAGCATGAGTTTTTTGAGGTTTTTCCCAACATTTTCGCCACAGAAATTCCCCGCAGCCTCCAGAAGTCTCACCGCGGTGGAGCGGTGTGGCTTCACCACACCCTCCGTCTCGGGCAAGTCCGGGGTCCTGCAAAAAGTGGGACAGGCAAACACTATGGCTCCAGGTCGATGGTGCAAATTTGCCAAAGATGAGGTGAACTTCTGGTTCGAATTCATGGAAATAGATCTTGACTTGGGTTCAAGTCAAATTCTGCACAAAATGCATCTCTGAGATCTATCTCGATGCCAAAGCTTCGGCCCATATCACTGACGCTTCACTGGGGAAACTGGGGCACCCCGACACGGCCACCGGAACGACCTCGCATGCAAGCGCGAAGTCGTTATTTGTTGAGGAAATCCCATGGTTTCACATCTCTGTATGATTTGTAGTGTATACATATGCAATTACTTCTGTTGTATAATATATAATAGTTCATATATACATGTCACTCTGTTCCCATGTGTTATCAGGTCTTACTTGTATATGTATCTGCATATATGTGGTGCTTGATACAGGTATATCGGGATATACATTGATTTAAACATGAGGTGTGTACATGTATAGAAATATATTGATTTATAGACATCTATACATCATATGCAAGATTGATTTTGACAACACACACATACATATATATATATATATAGTTATATTTACATATATATGTATATATATATATAAGTATAGTATTGTATAGTCATATACACACGCCTGTTTATATATACTACTTTACTTACCTGTCCACATACTCATATATTTGTATAGAGGAGTGCTGCCAACGTGGAAACACATTGCTTGCGGGAAGCTGCTTGAAGTCACGCCGATGCTGTCTCTGCACATTGGGTCTTGTGCATCCAACACTCTTGGAGGTAGTATGTCCATCTCTTTTAATCTCCTTTCATGATCTTTTCGAGGGTTCGTCTGAGATTGGTGTATTTTCTCCAAATTACCAATTTCATAGGGAAAAATTTGATAAGCCACCAAAATGTGGGGTACCCTATGTTCTGGGTACCCTATTTTCAAATCTACGCGTCCCCCAAGTTGGGTCAAGTGAACCTTTGGCAACCCTTGGTTTTAGCTCTTTTCAATGGCTCATCTTCCCTGGGTCTGCTGAGCGCCCCAACCAAAGAATGGCCAGGGCGTTTAGGGCTGCGGCTGCTCCTCGGTGGTCAGGCTGACAAACTTTGGGTCAAGACAGTCAAGTTAAACCCCAAATCCGCTCCTAAGTGATCAGTGTTCACCATTGAAATATTTGAAATACCGTACCATAGTGAATCACCATGAATCACCCACATACCATATTGTTGCTTGTATATATCGCATCAAATGATATTCTCCTGTTATCCCTCTTTCTATTACAGTAAAATGGTTGGTTTTATGCATATGGCAACCCCAAATGAGCTAGAAAAAGCAAAACAACCACTATATAAAATAATTGTCATTTCCTGTGCTATCTTTTCGGGGAGTGCTATACATGTAAATACCCTCCTGTAGACAAATTGGCAATCCAAAGTCCACCATTGCTAGATGATTTTCCCAGCTATAAACCTCCATTTACAGGGGATTTTGAGTTACCATGTTTGATTACCGGAGGGTAAAGCCATTATCGTCTCATTACTATCCAATTTTATTCCACTACTATACCGTCGGTATATCCCCACTGTATTAAACTATCTGAAACCTTATTATAAGAACGTAATAATAATTGTTGAGTAGCCAAAAATATCACCGCCCAACAGCCGATCTAACCATTGCTGATCCTCTGCAAACGACTCGAGTCCAGCGGTTTCAGCGAAGCACGCTGCGAGGGGAGGGCCTGTGAATCACAAAAAAGATGCTGGTCAGTTGGAGGTTTCCTAGAATAGGGTGGAAGCGCTACTCTGTCCAAAAAAGAATGCCAAATGCCCCAGTCATTTGCGTGGATATTCAGGCCCCATTCTTTTTGGGACACTCCCGTCTAAAAAACCATCTTCCTCCTTCATGGGATGCTCAAAAATTGGGATCCTCAATGAGCCAAACTGACCCACTAAGAATTGGGAATATGACGGAATATGTATCATGAACAGTGGATGCGACCCATGGATCCAGCCGCTGCGCCGCTCCTCTTCGTTTTGCTGCAGCCATGCTTTTGCCTCGAAATGATCTGAGAGGTGACCTGCGGCCTTTTTGGCCGAAATGACAGTGACTTTAAACAAATTGGTATCCTCCAATCCACTCTAGAGTTGATGTTGATCATCATTTTCCCTCCTACCCTTTTGCGAAATGGAAAATCACCATTTTCATAGGTAAACCATCTATAAATCGGCACTTTTCCCTTTGAAAAAACGGGGTAAAAAGGACTACTATATCGCTATTACATGCTATTATCCCATGCTATTGGGACAGATCCTTTCCATGCCAGCCAAGAGCTTCCTGTGAATAAACACAATCTACTCCCTCCTGCATCACTCAGCTCACTTACGTGCCGATTCAAATATCGATGCATGTATAATGTGTATGTATATATATGTGTGTGTGTGTCTTGTATATATATATATATGTATAAGTACATACAAATATATTATTGTGTTATAACTCAGTTATATGACATTACGTTGAATCTGTATTATATAATACCATACTATATCATAATTATCGTGTATTATATATTATGATACTATCTTATACTATATCATAATTGTATTGTATTATATCATATCATATCATATCATACTATACTATACTATACTATACTATACTATACTATACTATACTATACTATACCATACTATACTATTTTATATTGTATCATATTATTTTTTATTATATTACATCACATCATAATTATTATATCATATTATTATATGTCATATCATATTATATTGTATTATTTATATTATATATATTATATTGTATTATATGATACTAGGCCATATTATACTATATTGTACTATATAATACAATACTCTACCATATTATATTACATAATATGGTGTGATAGTGTATTATGCTATATCATATTATACCATGCTATACTATACTAGACTATACTATACTATATTGTATTATATTGTATTATAGTGTATTCTTTTATATTACACTGCATTATATGATATTATATTATATCACATCATATCGTATCATATTAAACACGTATATATATAATATATACATATATGTTATAGATTTGTAATTATGTGTATATATATATATATATATTTATGTGTTAACTGTATGTATGGTTTTCTCCAAACCTAGGCTACCGCAAAAACGGTCATCGGTTCATGGCGATTCTTCTCAAGCCTTCGCACCCTGCCTGGCCAACCCCAACATATTGCTCCATGCCATCTCTGGCGCCAGCCCTGCAGTTGCTTCAGGTGGCACCGCTACTAGAGAGCTTCACATTTGGAAATTCTGATTCGAAGGGACAAAGAATATGTCATTGCTTCTTTCATGGTCAATCTTTGGTAGTCCACAAAAAAAATAATCGTTTGCTGGTTATGTTTATTTTCTATTTATAGAACAAAAAACGAACGGATTAAACTGCCTATCCAGTCGGTTAGGGATGCTGTCTGTTTCCAGCTCAGTCATGTCTTTCAGAGTCTTTGAGAGCGGACCTGGGATTTCTCGGATCTGAAACTCCCAGCCTCTTGTCCTTCCCATCCGCCGGAGCGAAAAGGCCGGAACCGCCTCAGGCGGCGGCTTCGCAATGGCTTGGCTTTGGCGAATCACCCTTTTGGAAGGAAATCGAAGAAGATAGCTACGGGATGCTGTGGATCAAAATTGAAAACGGGAATGAAGATGAATGACAACGGGATCAACATTTCCGTGATGGTTGAGCCCCACATCCCAGTGGTGCCAATCATGCCATTAGGAAAAGGACCCATACCATGGAAACCCGCCAAGAAATCAAGTCATCTGAGGACAATTTGTTTCGATCATCGCTTTCTGGCTTTGGATATGCCCAGGAAAGTGAGTTTGAAACGAGGGCCAACTACTGTAATGCTGCCGTATTCTTTTGTACATGCAACAGCGGCTTGTTTAATTGACACTCCACTGATAGTGATCCAAAATGACCTAAGTAGGCCAAGTTTACACGATCAGAAGCGGCATCATTTCATACTGGGGGAGATCCCACCAACACCGCTCCCGCCAACCTGTGACAGGTAGATCCGCCATGCTGCGACAATTCACAGATTATATAAACATTTGGAAGCGGGCCCCCTGCCGTTATTACAAAATATGTATGTGTGTATAATACATATATATATATATTTATTTATTTATTTATACATACACGATATGACGTACATATGTATTTGCATATGTATATAATATATATATATATATGTGTGTGTGTGTGTATGCTACGCTGCTCCTTTGGCTTTGGACCCTACCTTTCAGGGTTTGGGTTTTCCTGCTGTTTGTCTCTGCAACCAATGTAATCATTTGACCTTCTGGAATGTCATGAATGGGGCCCCCAATCAAAGCAGCATGTTGACTTCAGGGTTGGTGAAAGGTTGGAAAACTCATGACACTAAGCACTTTCCCAACACAGGGAACCATATGTATGCACTTATATCCTCAGAAGCTGTGGGTAGCGCGAGGCCGAATAGCAAGACAAGCCACCAGCACTGCACATCGGAAACTTCATTTACGTACTCAAGGCTTTGAGAGTCTGTCAAATTGACTGGAAATCGAACAAAAACCTTCGACTGTTTTCGCCCAACCGAATAGAAACACACACCCAATTTGCTCAGGCAACTCAGAGGCAAAATCGGCCTTTCTTAATGGAAGATTGAGTGGATGAAGCCAACTCGTGTGCCATCCCTGTCTCCAAATGTTCTCCAATTGTTCCATAACGAATTCGACTTCGGTGAACTGGATTCACGAAAAAAACCGGGCACCAAATGGACCCAGAAATTGGGTCAAATTGTATGATATTTGATGTATTTTTTATGTCATGTTTACAAATCAAATCTCCGGAGACAGGGACCAAGCTGCGGTTTCCGGGGACACACCCAGATTTCGACGCGTGGTGTCCCTGCTTTGCAGTGGACACCACGGTCACAGGGAATTTCAAGACGAACATAGAGGAGGATTCCAAAAGCAGAAATCACAAAATGTTATGAATATGTGTTTATATGTGTTTGGGATTGAGTTCCAAACATTTCAATCAACAATTTGAGAGTAGACTACTGATATTTGAAGTGGGGAGCCCTGAATGTTTTCAAGAAATGGTCAAAATAAATCCCAAACCAAGATTAATGAATGTAAATATATTTAGAGATAGTACATACACTATACATCATATAATGATAAGGCAAATGTTGTACTCCAAAGGGTCTACGAGCGCGTTGGGCCGGAGTAAATTTCCACCTGCCTCTTGGCTATCTCCTGGCGAAATGGATTGGTTGTCGTCTGCAAAGCAAGCATGATGACCAAGACTAAGAAAAACACATGTGTGAATGGACACGTTTATTTCATTATACATCATTCACAAATAGACTCAATTGTCAAAAGTGCAGGAGTTGGTATTTCCAGAATTGCCAGACTAGATCGTCGGAAGGAAGCCATTTCATGTACGACCAAGACTTGCAACAACAAAAGAGAGTGGATAACCAAAAAAACTTGATATTACAAGTCAATATAAGTAAGTAGTCAAAAAAACGAACAAACGAGACCTTCAGCATAACTTTACCATCTTGACCAAAAGTTTGAGTGCGCCCAATTTCCAGGATACTTTTGAAGGTGCGGTACTCAATTTTTTGTTGTTCCCAGACCCACACATTGTTTTGGCTGCCGATTGACTATGTAAATCATCTAATTTGAGATCGATCAACAGCTTGATCCATTGCCACACTGAATTCACTGGGGACCAGTGATATATCCAAAAACGACCTCCAGTCATCACCCACCGGGCCAACTGCGGCCTTTCCATCGTGAACCAAGAAAAGTGGAGCCCTTTCGAACTGCCCACCCTCCGTGCCGTGGTAGTGGTTCACGTACCTGGAGACTTTGGTGTGCTACGAAACCCTGTCGCATGTAGTGAGGATAAAAGAGACAGTGTGTCCATCATAGGAAGGACATGTTGCAGTCCCAAAATTAACATCGACCCTAAAAACAGCTGAATTTTAGATAAAAGTCATCTTCGAACCCCCAACTCATGGCAGGCTTGTCATGTTCGTTGGGGTATGCCGCCAGTCATGGCTCCCCCCCATCTGAAGCGCTATGTTTTGAAACTCAATACGGCCCCCAAGCACTTGATCCTCTCCAGTGAATGAAGATATATGAAGATATGCAAATCCCAGCAGTTCTCAATTTCCTAGACCCATGGAATTCCATATCTATGAGAATTCACCAGAGGACGACATTGGTTCTCAAGGTCACAAGATCCCATCTTCGTACTGCGAGAAATGCCTGGATGAATGTCCGTAGACCTCGGTTTTTTCATGCAGATCTCACGGTTTTTCGATCCCTTGGAAACTCTGCAGATCCCAAAAATCCCAGGGGGTCCCAGGTTTCCGACATGCACCCGATGTCTCAATCTGAAGGACTTCACCTCAAAGACACAAAACCGCATGTCCGCCATGGTTTCACCCAAAAGGAACTGCGAAATTCGTGATGTCATGTGCTTTTCCTGAAAATTGAGTACACTGAAATCCACCGGTTCATTGTCCCATTTTCAAAGAGACTCATGACGTGTCTCCAGTGCCGCCTGGTCATTCAAATCTTCGCAACCCATCGCCTGTCGCAGGCCGCGACTCAATAATGACTTGGGTTATGAAGGGCGGCTGAAACTCCAAAGATTGGCATGGCTTTTCCACCACAACCAGCACTCAAACTGTATACGTGTACATATATGTATATATACACATACATACATGATCATACATGTATAAATGTGTGGAAATATGTGCAAATATGTGTAAATATGTGTAAATATATATACATATATGTATACATATATATATATATATACATTATATATATATATATATACAAATGTCTGTGTGTGTGCTCATACATAACACACACACACACATTGTTGGTGATATCGCCATATTTGTTGATCATATCGCCGTTGGGATCTGGAGGATAAAATCCCTGGTTTGTTGTTGTTTGGAGTCGGCCTGCAACAAAAATGTGTACAGGTGGAACATACCAAGAGACATACCTGCGTGTATGTATAGATGTATGGGGTACAATATGTATATATATATATACATACATATATATATATATAATATGTAATATATATAACATGTAATATATATATATAACATGTTTTATATATATAATATGTAATATATATGTAATGTATTTGTGTATATACACATTATAATATGTATGCAGTTAATATACACATACACGTGCGCAGTAATTAACAATACATTGATGTATCTATCTATCTATCTATCTATCTACCTACCTACCGATCTGTCTATCTATCTATCTATCTATCTGAACATACATAAATATATGATCATATATGTAATATATGTATATAAATACATGTATATGTGCCTAGTTGGTCCACAGAACAAACTACTGCTCCAATGTCCCACTGAGTGGCACCTTCGCAGCCCTCCCAAAGGCGGAGAAGGGCAAGTTCCGCGAGGGCAGGAAATGCCTCAATTATAGATGAATATACGAATTATAATACCTGTATATAACTGTATATGTATATATATATATACACAATGTATTATACCTGTAATTGGGGATATACTCGGATACAAAATTGCCATCTGATGTACTACAGTGATGTAGTGGGGATGTAAGCAAGCAACCGTTTGTATGGAGATATGATTCGAATAAAGTGAGAATAAAGAGAAATAGAACAAACTCACAATACCAATAGATTCAATCGACCATTTGGGTGTGTCTGAAAGGTCTGAAAATGGGTTGATTGGCACCCCGAAATTTCTGGTCAAACCCTGAAGTCGAAGCGGGTCCAGGTAACCGGGAAGAATCCCCCGCAACAGGGAAGGGTGAAGAAGCAACCTGTGAGGTTGATAATTGGTGACAAAGAAACGCCAAAGAATGTCGGTTTCATCCTTGAAAAAAGATGTCATCCGTCTTTCCCTTCAAACTCTAGTCTTCACATCACCGTCAACCCCCCTATTTGGTGAACCCGTTTTTTTTGTGTTTATGAGGTTTCTCACTATGCTTCACTCTTCAATCACAATGATGTGTCATACTTGAATCACCACTATTTCATAATTAAGTCGCATATCATTTGTCACTATCAAACTACCATTTCATGGTTAAATCCGCAGACCCCTCAATGCTCCCGGCATCCTCCGAACGAACTTTGCAGCCCAACGAGAAGGTGATGACGGTGCCATGGTAAGGATGCCTCGGCCCATTCATAGGTGGACAAGTTCTGTACAGTCATTCCACAAAAGATAGAAAAGTAAATCCCTTTTTAAAAAAGGTAATGTTTTTTAATCTTGTTGGGGATGACTATATATTTAATGGACCAAGACCTATTTGGTTCGGTGATGTACTCTTTAAAGCTATTTAGAGGGAGAATAAAACATCTACCATAGGTAGACACCACGCCTTTTGTTCGATGCTTATGACTATTTGCAAGTATTAAGATGGTGGTTGTGTTCGATGAGTATTGCAAAATATTGTTGAATTGCCAGAGAGTATCTTTCATAAGAGATCTACACTGTAGACAGATTGAAATATAATATAGCTTTTCATATGTATGTATATATATATATGCATATACGTGTGTGTGTGTGTGTGTTTATCTATTTGAGTATTCGTTTACAGCATATGCATTGGCATTGTATCAAGCAATGATGGCGGTACCGCACCAACAATTCCAAATTGATCCTTTCCTAGGGAATTGCTCGTAGCTGCGCAGTCCGGCGATCTCCATTGGAGGGTTGTCTAATTGGGTCATTCGAACGACAGTTGTATAACCGGGTGATGCATATTGATTTATGTATGTTTAACATATAGTTGGAATATTGCCAATTCAATGCATGCAATCTAAGGAGTTTAACCACTTGCTCTGCATTTCAATTCCCAATCATTCCGGCGGCCCAGCAAATGATTCTAGGCTCACTGCTGCAGATGAGCTTCATTGAGCTTCAACATGTACTTCCACACCTGAGAAGGTGGGGCTAAGTACAAGAGACTGCATGTCAAGAAAAAGACGCTATGTGGAGATGTATATATATATATATACAATATTTAATTATGCATACATGTACATGTGGCATTTATATATGTTACATACATATGTATTACGAATACGTAGATGTGTATGTATAATCATGGATCTATGCGCATGTGTATATTACATCTGTGTATATTATATCTGTGTATATTATATTGATGTCTGTCCTATGTAAGCAAATATATATATATATCTCCATGATATGTGTACATATACTATACAGTATAGGATGGAGAAGGCAAGTGCCAATCCACTGGACACCGAATCTGCCTGGGCCAAGCATGTTGCAAGGTGCAACCATCCCCATAGTTTGATGATTGACCATGCTTTAAAATCCAGATTCAACAACAGGGGTCAGCCGGTCACTGCAAAAAGTGCCAGGTGCAATACCAAGAAAAATATGTTTAGGTGGTTAATCGTGGGTAGTATATGGTGTATGTATCACATATATATATATACATATACTCCCCATGTACGGTCAAAGATTGGAGTATAAGTCATTGGACTGGTCCAAGGGAAAATCCACAGAGCACCATGGTTGTTACCATCGAATGTAGAGATTTTGAAACCATATGTATCGCACCCCCAAAACAAAAGATTTAAATAGTATGTACTTCTACTTTATTCGGAGTTCGCCCAATTCTATGTTTTTGAAGCTTACTCTTTTTCAGCCAGCTATGAAAACTACTCAAGTCACCGCAATAGCGTTTTGCCCCGCCTGTGTCTCGGGATCTAAGGGCCACCTGCACTGGTGGTCGAAGTTGGCATTTGGATCCGGAAAGGGATCCTGGCTGCTCCGCTAGGAAATCCCCCGCTTTCAATGGATGGTTTCAATGAGAAAATCGTGGAAAACTATGGGAAAATATAGGGTAAAACCCAGGTTCATAGCTGGGAACATCATCTATAAATGGAAGAGTTTCCAGCAAGCCATGTTTGATTACCAGATGGTATGGATGGACGTTCAAGGAACATGGATGAATTCGTGTACTTATGAACACAGTATGATAGTATGGACGTATGGATGGATGATGGATGGATGTACTGATATTCAGTCGCTGGATGTTGAATGAACATGTTGGTGTCAGAATGGGATATTGACAGTGAATATGTTCAGATGGATGAAGCTTGGTGAATAGGGTACCCCTTTCCGATTTCCTGCAACGGAAATCCACCATTTGCGAACTTGTCTGAAAGTAGGGTCCCCTGAAAGTTGGCGTTTTCTCCATGTAAATGGCCATAAGTTGAGATTTCCATTTTCAGACACACTCAAATATCATATTGGCTATTACGTCCCTTGACTTCTTCCCATTCTAGCCCTATTTCTATCATACAAATGGTTGGTTGGTTTATGTTAGTTCCATCCCCATCAGCTACGAATTGTATATCCAATGACATCCAATGACATATTCCCATTCCATCATCATGCTATCCCCATTTCCATCCCCCTTTTCCAATGTAGAAAGGCCAGCGGCCCGTAGCTCGCAGTTCAACCAGACCTTGTCATCAAACTCCGCAGAGTACCAGGACAGGAGAGGCACCACAAACACATCCTGCCATGCCCGTGCGGCCGTGCGGTGGGTTTCGGGCGAGGAGCTGCCGGCCGCGCCGAGCACCACAGAGCGCAAGAGAAAAATGGAGGAGAAAAAATGGAGCGCATGATGCCAAAATCAGCAGGGAAATGATGGGAAGATGTCAATGGGACTGTTTGGATACAACAACAAACCAAGAAGATTCCAAGAAGATGATGATATTTGGGTTTATGGTTTGAACATGAGTGAACATGGGGATTCAAGCCCCAAACTTGCCAATTTCATAATGAACATGAGGTTTTAACTTAACCATCAAAGTTGGGTTTTCGGTGCCCAAATACTCGTCATCTAGATCTAGAGATACAAGTTGAGCAACGCATTGACAATGTGTGCGGGTGTGTGATTCTCAGCACTTCACAAATATTGTGTCTCCCTCTGTCAGCAACTTTTTGCGTGGTCCAAGATGGTGTTGCTGCAAGCTCAAGAGTGTCTCTTCGTAGACTAGCCGGTTTTTTTCAAGCAAACCCATTTCAGCAGCCGCAAGCGTCCAAAAGTACCATTCCTCCACAATGGCCTATCTTATAGTGATTGATATGAACTTGTCATTGGTTGTTTTTGGAGTTCCAGCCTTGTTGGGTCTGCACCATAAACAAACCACTGATGTTCAATACCTAGAGGAAACCCCCGCTTCTGTTTTTTCAACGGGCTCACAGGCTCTTGGTCCTCGCTGACGGCAGATGGAAAACAATCCACACCTAACCTGACGGCATGTCGGCAAAGATCTCTTCTCCGGCATGCAATGCCAATCTTGAAGATTGAAATTTGGTCGGGCACGTTCGCTCCAAACACAGCCCTTCAGATTTCATTCCTACCAATTGATCAATGCCAGAATCATAAATCATCAAAACGTGTAAGTGTAATGTACGCCCCGTCTACGACTCCAAAGTGAGTCATACACCTTGGTGTCTTTTTTCCGGCACAAAGAGCCATGGCTAATCTCACATGGCCAGATACCCTGCTGGTAAGTCATAGTCACATCGTCCCATGGCACATTGATTTAAAATGATTATCAAAAAACGTTACCTTGCGCTAAACTAACGTGATTTTCCAGAATATCTATGTTGTTTTGTCTCAGGGTACATCAACTGCCCTTCACCCAGTTTCAGTTCCCACCACCAAACATTCCAAACGTCGCAAAACGAGTCACTCGTCGCACATCTCCATGATTCCCAGCAGTTTGGCCAGGGAGTCCGGGTATTTGGTGGCCTCCGCAGCACGGGCCACGGGTTCCTGGCCACCCGAGACCTGATACATTTGGTGGAAAACTCCTTGGTGGTTCATCCCATGGCAAGTGGGTTTTTCGCCCAAATTTTGACTGAACTAATCCTACTCAACTATGATTCACCCACCACATGATGGAGCAACCCGACCAGTCCATTCTACGGGTACCTAGGTTTAATCAATCGCTACATGGAAGGAAAAGGATGGATTTCACCCGCCAAAGTATGGATTTTGTTTGGATCCATGATGGTATTACGCATTGCTGAGAAAAGTGCGGGAATTAACTAGCGAAATGGTGGAAATTTTTGGAATCGTCTATACGAGGTTCTCACCATCTAACTTTTAAGCCTGGTACCTCATGAACCGAGGCTACATGTCAGTCTTGACCGGCTCCTACTCTCAGCATTTCAGTCTTCCAGGTGTCCAACTCTTCGGCATCTCTTGCGGGATATCGTCTCAAATCATCCAGTTTTTCATAGGAATTTCATGGATTTTCCATTGTTACCCATCCATTTTGGGGTACCTCCATTTATGGAAACCCATAAATCTCCAAATTCCTGGGCCAAGATCCCTCGTTTTTCGCACCTCTGAAGGGCTGAGCCAAAGCTCGTGGTTGCCGGGAACGTAGAAGACCCGGCGAAACTTGGCCTGGCATGGCTCGGATTTAACGAGAAAAAAAAGGAAAATTGTTTTTCTTGGGAAATGTAACTGGAAGAAGTAGGAAATTATGAGAGAGTATAGGATGATCCCCCACGTTTTTGGCTGATCTTGGAGTTTTGCAGTCCCGGATGTTTGGTGATCCCCAAACAAAAAAAATAAGTCACAATGGGGACAACTAGAAATGATAAGCAATGATCGGGAATCACTTTGTCTACCTTTTTGGGGACCGCTCTACTCTTCGAAAAGTTGTTCTTTCGCTACGGATGTGCTCCACAGGGTGAGCCGCCCCAAAAGATATGTTCAGCCAACGGTCGATCTTGAGGCAATCTGCTTCGGATATCCAAAGCATCCAGCTGCTTATGGTCATTGGCTGGCTTGTTGCCCCCAAAAAAAACAGTGATGCCATTTGAATCCATTTGAGTCATTCGGATGATCTTCATCCCAAAGAAACATTGACTATCTGGTTATTTAGCATTGCTATGGGAAGCAACCCATTTATAGCTAGGTATATCATCATGTTTATCATCCATAAACGGGCCACCGCTTCCATAGCAAACTGTCAAATCACCATAGGAATAAACGCAAAACAACATCGAACATCATCAAACATCCCCAGCGACTGGATGATACTGGATGACCATATCCCAAGTTGTCCCCAACAGCCATGGTGAAGTGACTCAGGTTGGCACCTTGAGGGTCGTCAGCGCCCTCGCCAGTGCGTTCCTGCGTTTCTTCAGAGATCTCAGGTCTTGGCAAGAGACGTTGATCCCGGCCTGGTGTCGCACAAGTTCCCAGCCACGATCAGCACGTCCTGGCTGATCTGGTTTTGCTGAGAGATGCCAACAAAAACGGGCAACAGCAACAGTCAAATGATGAAGAACATGAAATATGAACTTGAGTCATTTTAGAAAGCGGCCAGTGGCCATGATCAATCTTTTTTGATCAACATACCTATCAACAGTGACTGAAAAAATGGCATTGCCGCACAAAGAAAAAGTCCTCCTGGAATTCAAAGTCATCGATCCGATGCGCCCAATCCTCGGCTGCAGCCGGATGAAGCTTGCAGCTCGGGTGACATGGCGTGAAGCGCCTCGTTGCACTTGTGATCGAAATGCACGTCGGAAATGGCATAGACCTACCACAGTAGATGTGGAAACCATGTAGATGCATGGTGAATACTGGTGAATACTGGTGAATACTGGTGACTGGTGAATCTAGACCCCCAGTGTCCGCTTGTTTCCGCAGCGAGCCTTTGAGGTCCCCTTGGGTCGCCACAGATCCACACCAAAACGTTCACCTGTCTGCAATGCCAGGGTTTTGCGGGAAGCAAAAGGCAAAGGTTTGGAATCTGGATCAACAAAAAAAGAGATTCCTAAGACCGTAAGAGCAACCAACGGAGGAATTTCAAAAGTGAAAGCTGGGGTCTACTGTACATCAAAAAAGGGACCCCGAAGAGGGATCTGTTTGCAATTGTTTTCACCCAAAGATTGGGATTTCCTTCTGGAATAAACTGGCCATTTCAATGAATCCTGGGCGATCCTTTTTTTGTTTGTCTGATTCTGAAAGTGAATTCTAGCACCGAATCCAATGCTTTGTTATCGTTTTCCTACTTAAAATTGCCCATTTCTGGGCAAACCTCCTTTTTTTTCAGAACCTGCCTTTTTGCTGAAACCCCCAAAATACTTGGGATTTTCCAGAAAGCTCGACGTTTCTATGACAACCCGCGACGTGAGAGGACATGGACCACGACCAGATTCTCACAAGTCCGCAGGATACGAGTGCAACGACGAGCGTCCACCATTTTTTGGATTAAAAATGATTAGAGAATTATAAGATAAATATGGATAAATCACTCTATCAACTTAGATAAAGAAGAGAAACGTTCACACCTCAGAGACATTTCTTCCTGGTGCCTTACTGTCCGCCATGTTCACCTGAGGCATCCTGATGCCAAGGAACGGAAGCGCCGCCGTGCCGGCAGGGTGCGCCACACCGGCAGGATGCTAATGCAAGCCTTGGAAAGTCACCACTCAGTCACTCTGCATGGCTAATTTCATGTACCCTTTGGTAACTAATGGTGATTTTTCCATAGCAGCTGTCAGAGGGTAACAATATATATATATATACATATATATACATGGAAAAACAAAAAAACATATGTATAATGTATATATAGCAGGCTGGGTACGAATTAATTAACCCACGGAAATTTATGCATGGACCGGATACGTTCGAAAGAGAAATGAGAAACCGCAAAACCAGTGGGGGTAGGTTCATTTTGCGAACTCTTTTTCAAAGGGATTGCATGGAAAGAAAACCGCGAAAGCTTCCGTCTTGCAAAGCCCACGGAGCAGGCCCGCCACTCTTGTCCGATACAAGCAGCTTTGGTCAAAAACATCAACCATCATCCATCGTAAGGAACCCCCCATATATCTACATGACATGTCTGTGATTTGAAGCTCATCTTGGAACTGTGTATGCATGGACACAGTAGATGGCTTTCAGATTAAGAAAAAAGAACATCTCCTAGGGCCAGACTCCCAAGGATCGCAAGCTACCCTCGGGTGTCATCAAACGTGACGTGGCAATTGAATTTCCTACATAAAGGTTTATATTATAGCTGAGAAAATCATCTATAAGTGGTGGATTTTCCATTGCCATGTTTTGATTACCAAATTTACCAAAGGGTACATCACAAAAATCACAAAAAATCCAGGTGTCCCGCACCTGGCGCCCTTTCAGCGCTGAGGAGTTGTTCGATTCCAGTTTCAGGGCGTGGGCAAAATGCACATAGGCCTGGCATCATCAAAGCCTAAGTACTTTTCGCTACTTGGGGCTGCACTTCCACGGATTTTTGTGGGTTATGTAACCAGAGGTCTAGGGCATAGATTCCGTCTTATGGCGGTTTTGAACCATGGTTGTATATAGCGATCTGTAACCCAACTGCCACCCCGAAGTAGGGTATTCCTCTCCTCGCGATGGATATGCTCCACCCTGCCTGCTCCACTTGGCCGCACGCCAAAAGAGCTGTACCCAGCCGATTTCTGGCCTTATGTTTCACAAAGTTGCTTCGGACTTTGAGTTGCTTTAATTTAAAAGACCGACTTTGGATGCCGGTTGAGTGTGTTTTTGGCATTCAAGAAAGAAACAACTTCAAAGTTGATTTAGAACAACCATGGCCAACCAAAATCATCTACAAAATCAATCAAAATCATCAGCACCTTGGCCAAAAGCCTCAGGCTTGGCCCAGCAGCTTCCACTCTAATCATCAGCATCCATCTACGGGCTGAAAAGTCAAATGACTCACGGATTACCCACCACGGAAGTATGATAATCCAGAACAAACCCAGGGGCAATCCATGAGTTGTTTGGAAGTTGCTGAGTACTTGAGTACTGAACCTTTTCGAAAAACAGCTGAGAGCTGGACTTTCACAAAATCGCCCTTCTTCTCAACGGCAAGCCTGGGCCAACCGATCAACACATTTCTCCAGAGGTGGGGTATGGTGAGATACTGAAAGTCGTCACTGCTAAGCAACTGGTGGTCCTTCAGCCTATGGCTCTGCAAGCTACATCCCAATCTCTAATATCTCAGGATTGGACTGCCCGTCAGCCCGAGCACTTTGCCAGCTTTTTAGCCGGCCTGAGGCCAATCCCCATTGAAAGAGACCAGAGTCCCGTAAAAACTGGGAACTGGCACTGGAAACCCACCCTGATTCTGAAGGGTCTGACCCATCAACTGAAGGATTTAACAAAACCCTGAAGCCTGAAAGTTATGACTCATGGATTCCCCACTATAGAAGTATGATAATCCACAATCAAGTTTGGTGCAGTCCATGAGTCATTGGGATCTTCTGGGTAGCTTAGCAATCCAAAGTTGGAGGCAGGTTCCAGGCGCCAATCAGCCTGCTTGCTGCTTGATTCAACCGAGCTACAGAAAGCCGAAGCTCGATTGGAAAAAAGGACTGACCTCAGTGCGAAGCAGATGGCTACAGCAGCTATGGCGAACAAAAAAATTGGCAAACAAATATCCTTTGTATATCTTTGTATGCATTTGTTACTTCAAACCTCAAACCTCCAAATTTCAGCGTGTGGGAGGTTTGGCTTCGGCATCAAAGCTCATGCTTGCTGCTTACAGGCCCAAATATCTGTTGGCGGAACTCATCTCCAGGGAAATCATATGGGAAATCCCCCACTTTTTGTTCCCCAAAAAACTCCAACCGCGGCACCGCAACAGCGCGTGCTCGTCTTCAGGCGCCACGCCCTCTGGGACCGAGGCTACCGCCTGAAAATCATCAGAAACAGTTGGATTTGTTGAGAAAAAATCATGAGAAAAATGGCTGGATTTGGAAAATGGAATAAAACGGAACAAAATATGAATGATATCATGAAACAGTTGTGAAATGGTCCTATGTTCAATTCAAAGCCATATAATATCATAACTGTAATTTATATATATAATATACACATACATAAAAATACTAATTGAGAAAATGATGATAAAATGACCATGAAATCCAGGTGCAAACCGTCATCTCCATGGCGCCTCAGGGGGCACCAGCACCAGCGCCACCGTGTAGCAGGCCACGGCCAGGCCGAATTCGTGACCGCGCATGGCCTGTACCAAGGTGATGCTAAATGTTTGGGGATTATATGTATATACAGTATATATATATATATGATTATAATATATATATAGTATATATATGTGTGTGTGTGTGTACGTCTGATTTTAAATGTTCTATGCATATAAAAGTATATGGACCTAATTATGTCGGTTTTCATTGAAACAGTTGAGCTGTTGCCGTTCCCCCTTGCCGTTCCACTGCGTCGCACCGTATTGCCATTCTCCTTCTCAGCATGTGCCAAGTCAGTGTTCGGCCCATGCAACTGGCGCCAAGACGAAGGCGGTGAAGGGCAGCAGGGTGGAAGTTGGTGTCTTGTGGGTATAGTCATTGGGGTGCTTGCCCATCAAACATGATGGTTTAATATCGCTTAGTATGGGTGAATCATCCTGGAATGAGGTCGTTTGTTGGTATAACCGTGCTTATCAAATAAACGCCCATAAGTTGGGAGATAACCCCTATAATTGTGACCATACATCTACTTAATCCTACTAATTGAGTCGAACTGCCTCTCCAACGGAGCTTTATAAAGAACGCATGGCAGGTTTTGCTGAAGGCTGCCCGCACAGGACGACTGCAATAGTAGGGCAAATGTTCCTCTTATTTGATGGTTACAAGTCACAAGTTGTTAAAATGCCAAAGGTTGCTGTCCCCAAATTCACAGATATTTTGGTGTTTGAAATCCTCTCAAATGAATATGCATGAATACTTATATATGTTGCTTCTTACCCCCATCATACCTCTTCCTTTGGTTGGTTGTCAAGTGTCAGGTGCTCCCGTGCCGTTGTTTGATACATGCCATTTTGTCCTTGATTATGTACGTCGGTTCTTGCTTGGAGAACAAAAAACACACATGCATAATCATTAAATAGAATATGTACGAGTGTATATATATATACACACACACTGTATATATATATACATGATAGCTTGCTTTATGATTTGAACACCAAAAATCTGCGTCACGTGGAATTATCATCCCAAATAACCAACCAGGGTCCCATTTTGCCGCATTTTTTTGGCGGTTTAAATCCATAAAATGGTGTGATTAACATCCCCAGATTTTGTAGTAGCTCCAAAATTTCTGTGCAAACTCCTGTTTGCTTGGTGAAAGACCGGTGGTTACACCTGTCACTTCTCCCATTTCTCAACGGCCAAAGAATCCTCACTTCACCAAAAAACCATAGATTTCCAGGTGAAAATCCCGGTTCTTCTGGGCGAACAAAAATCCCCATGTTCCCCTCCAACAGCACTTCTCCTAGCTCCTCCTCCGCACCTGTCGAACCACAGAGGCTAAGGCATCTACATTGGCGCCTCAATGACGCAGAGGTCATGAGCTTGTCGTGAAACAAGGCTGGCGACTGGTGAGTTCTCCAAGTCTCTGGCTGGAGGGATCGAAAGACACAGCCTTCTTGTAAGCATCAATAGCCTCTTTCCCCTGGCATTGCTGCCACAAGCGAGCTGGCCTTTGCATGTGTTCATGCATCTTTTGAAAGAGGATGCTTTCGGAAAATTCTAGACAGTTGCCTAAGATTGCCGAATCATCTGAATAACTAACTAGGAATGCAATAGATACATATAAACGACTATGTAGAGATGTGCTCTATATACACATACAGTCTATATGATTCTATATGTATATATGAATTATATAAATACGTGTTTGTATAGATATGTTTATATGTTTATGCATACGTATATTATATACATAATATATAATATATAATTACATGATATGTATTATAACAATATCCGCAAAGGAGAAAGTTCGAAAATCCAATCATGCCTGGCCCATCTTGGCAGATGCCAGACCAATCCGACTCCAAGCCCTGAAGCTGAGCGAATGCTAGGGACATGCTATGGAGTTCACCCTCCTTCAGCTCCCGTCAAAATGGAAGGGGAACAGTCCAAAAGGTAAACAGATCAAAAGATCCAAAAGCAATTGGATGATCAAAAGCTCTTATTTTCACAGATCTGTGCTTCAAACAAGTCCAAATGAAACTGCCTCAAATGATCAAAATCATGCTGTCTATCAACCATGTTGATATATTTTTTGGGGAAAGACAAAAAAAAACGGATGCCGGAAATGACGGCATTTATCCTCCAGCCAATGAAAGTTCGACCCTGAAAGTCGCCAAATTATGCCAATTCTGGGTGGGTCCACTAATCTCCCAAGCCCCATTCTCCCATGTTTTATGGCAGGGTCCCCATGTGAATTCACTGCCAATCACCATTTTAGAAAACTGTAACTCATCCAAACAAATGGGCCATGGATGGCCATGGTTTCCAGTTCGCAAACTCTTCATTGAAATCCGGTAAATCCCATGGAAAATCTCCCATGACATCACCATTTTCGAGCCTGCCCCAGTTGGGACGCAGTTCCAGGGCTCGTTGGGCATCATCTTTGGACGCCTCAAAGTGGCCCACCTCGCTGTTCGCTTCTTCGCGGGAGAAAGAGCCAGCAGAAATTGTGATTAAAATTTGGTGAAATTGATTTAAGCAACAAGTGTTGACGTAACTTCGTACGCAGCGAATATGGTGAAATATGGTGAAAATCAGCGAAAAGTTCTGATTGAAATTGATTTAAGCAGCTGAAATGATGAAGTGAATAGAAAAACGTCTTGAAAAAAACACAGAGAGATGTCACAACATGTCACAGCAAGATGGCAGCAAGATGGTTCCGCCTTCGCCCAACACGCTGCCCGGTTCGACAGCACCTGGGTGTCGGCGAAGCGCTCAGCATTAGCAGCGCAAGGATGATCTCCCTATGAACAATGGTGAGGGCCTCCAGGGTTATGTTAAAGAAAGGGGAATCCTCAATTGGAGTTTTTGAATATCGAAATGAAGATTGAAAAATGGATTGACTAAAGGGTAAACTCATATACTCATATGAAACCGAAAATCGCTGTGTTTATCCTCATAGTGGAGGCTCCAGGATTTCCTCCCTTTTAACCATCTTTAACCAATAGTGGGAGACCCCATCCATCAAGATTAGAAGCGTGCTGCGAAACATCGTGAGCATGTGTGTGTGTGTTGCGATCGGTTCATCCTGGTGTTAGTCAATAGATGTGTGTGTTTTTTTAATTATTGTTTCTTTTTTTCGAAGGCGTAAACTCATCCCTGCGCTAATCTTGCTGTATGACTCATCAACATATTATCTACAAAGTGGGCCCTAGTTCTACGCTGGTTTAAAAAACAAACTATTTTAGGTATAGATACATACCCCAAATACAATTGTATCATATCTACCATTAAATCCATATACCATAGCCAACACTATCTACCCGCTAAGCCCTGCAGACATTTTTGAGGAATCAGCTGCCGCTTGGACCGTTTCATTCACATCGCCGTGGTCTTCAAACCACCTCCGGTTTTGCTCCAAAAAAGCCGCGGAAAAGTTGGGAAAACCACCAAGAAAAGGCTCTGAAAACATGAAACCCGCAGAATGTGATGGAAAAAAGAGCTGTTGATGCTTTCACAGAAGCGTTTTTGCCCCCCAAAAAAACAAGCAAAAAGCAAAGAAATACCAGGTGAAAACCAGGTGAAATCGTCAAAAAACGGCAGCAATGGCTTTGGATGGTTCACCCAGAAACAAATCTAAGGTAACCGATCAAAATGGGATTTGCCCCAAGACTCCCAAATTGCTGATGCTTGACGATCATCAAGCATGCCATTTTTGACCTACCAACTTTTGCGTTTTCCCTGGACGTGCCTGGTGTAGAAGTTCCCAGCCATGAAGTAGTTTCCAGCTTGAAAGGCCTGCGTATCAGCTTCTCACCCATCAGGATTACACAGAACCTTCGTGGTTCATCAATCATGGAGTAAATCCAACAAACCATCCCCACCGGTGATTGATTATTGGGTACTCCTATTTGGGATGGTGTAAAATGACCCCCAGTTGGAAAATGACGGTGTCCCGATTCACCCTCGGTTTCCCCAGGAAAAACGATCAATGACTGACAACTTCAGATCCCAAAAATCTATAAAAATCTGGCGAAATCCCCATGGTGTGAGACTGAAGTTGAAAAATCAGCAGACAAAAAAAAGACAGACTCCATGTGTAGAAACCATGAAATCCCTGCGATTGAAGCCGTGCCTCGTCCCCCAGGACTTTCCACGGCATCGCGGTGGCTTTGGCATCTGGCCCCTCGAGGCCTGCTGGGCTATTGGCCAAGCATCGAGGCAAAATCTGACGACAGGCCTGACCAGATGAGGTCGCCCCTCCGAAGGGCCGAAGGGGTGGAAAATCCCGCACTCACTGGAGCTGTGAATGGGAAAATCATCTATCAAATCTAGAAATGGGGAATGAAGTCTATTGCCATGTTCGATTGAGGGTACTTCAATTTTGGATGGTTTCAAAACTGTTCATATCTTGGGAATGGCTTCAAAATATTCTTTACCATCGCAGGGATGACAAATCGGAGGAAAACTGGGTCCAAGAAATCAAACTTTCAGGCCGAAACTGTCTGGCTTTCAAAAGTTCGTGCCCTTCATGGCTTGAGAAGTGTACTTGGGAGGGGCGAAACTCATCGTTTTGCGCCCCGTGTCAGTGCATCAATTGATGCAGCATGCCTTGAAAACGTGGAAGGCCGTTAGCTTGAGAAGTGGCACCAAGCTGTCCTGGCCCAAACTCGGCTGGTCGACCCATCACCGGAAGTCAAGGCGCCCCAGCCTTGAGTTTACGCCATTCCGAGGCAGCCTTCTTCTTCGCACCTCAACGTTTTTTTGTAAAGCAAAGCTGAAGATCCGAACCCTTCAGCAGGTGGTACTCCGCCAAAGTCTCAGCAGTTTTGATCGTTTCACTCACTTTCCGCTCGTTTCTATCTTTCAGTGCTTAATGCCTATCTCTCACAGCCCGGGCTGTGTTCCCGGACATGGTGGGGAGCTAATACTCACCCCAAAAATGGGCGGCGCAGACGGACTGCCTGAGAGATTGCTCCTCCACAGCCCAAGTCATCCAAATCTGGAGTTATCTAAAAAAGACTGTGTCTGTGGTCCACAGTCCATAGGTACCAAAAAAAACATTGTAGATCAGTATGATCTTTCTGTAGGTTACTTCCATGATTGGACTATAAACCCAAAGTTATAGCGTCAAACAGTTGAACAACACATTTTGGAGGTTCCATAATTTTGACCCATGCCCATATATTTGCTTTTGGCATGTCTGAACATCCAAATGCGAAGCCAAACTGGGCTGGAATTCCATGATTGTTGGAATTAATATATGGAATACATATGATACAAATAATAGACAATCATGTATAAGTTCTACATATGGATAGCTCGAATATGTATTTCATTGATTAATTTAGGGAAATACATATATATATATATATATACGTATACGTATGTACACTACATTCCATTCCATTACATTACATTACATTACATTACAGTACAGTACACTACATTCCATTACGTTACATTACATTGCATTACATTACATTACATTGCCTACATGTGTATATATGTGTATATATACTATCAGGGCCCCAAATCAAGAGACCAGAATTTGATGGTTTTCTGGCGCCAGAAACGGCGCCACAGCCGCATGACTTGCAGACGCGCAGNAGACGCGCAGCAGTTTGCAGCTTTGGCCCGGCGGGTTGTTGCTGCTGTAGTTGTTGGCTCTCGGAGTGGAGACCACTAGTAGATCACAGCTCCCCAACAGACCCAGCCCATCATGATTGCAGCGCATTATAGTACCCAACTGGGGCGGTCCTGAGATCTGTATTTTGGAGAATATTATTCTATTTCCCACCGACGGATC